>JAKTYA010000199.1:0-58868 GCA_030561745.1 Metschnikowia gelsemii
GGGAAACACCACCAACTTTTTTTGAAGATTTTTAAGCTAGAAGGCCATTTTGAAAAGAATTAGAGGGCGGGACTAAATCTGTGGTACAGCTGCGCCATCTCCCCGTAAGTCCGAGCCGCCCGCCCACGCCACTTTTCCGTTTTGGGAAATGTTTTTGATACATTGGCCTCTGCCGAATACTTCTCGTGCATATCCGCTGACACTGTTCACTTTGTGACCCTTTTCTGTAAGTTCCCGCGCTACCAGCTCGCTAATCCCTTCCTCTAACCTTACTAGAGTCGCTGCTGTAGACACTGGCCCCGAAGAACCACGGCCTAGATCAAGGTGTCTCGAATATTCGCATGGCTCGAGGCAAAAGCGTGGTGCGTCCAAAGCTTCTTGCAGCGTGAATCCAAAAAGCACGAGATTCATGAAAATTTGCACATGTGCTTGTGGCTGTTGCCAGCCTCCCATACATGCAACCGAGGCAAAGAGGTCATTTGACCCGGCTTCGGTAATCAAGGAGGGAATAATGGTGTGGTAAGGCCGCTTTCCGCCCTCCAAGCAATTGATTGCCTTGTGGCTGAGGTTGAAATTAGCTCCACGGCTTTGTAAAGCAAAGCCGTAGTCGTCGGGAATAATACACGAGCCAAACGGTGAAAACACAGAGTTGATGAATGAGCACGCGTTGCCAACCTCATCAGTCACGGTGAAGTATACCGTATCGCATTTGAACATGGGATCTGGCACAAAGTCGATATCTTTTCTGGTCAATGTTTCGCCTTTTAATAAAAGTTTGGCCCGCTCAGCCAAGCGCTCGTCACAAAGTGCGTGCTGGATATCGATTTCTGGATGGAAGTCTAAGTCTGCCACAAAATGCTCGGAGTCGTAAAAGGCAAGCTTCAATGCCTCGATGAGAAGATGCAAATATTCTGCCGAATTGTGCTGCAACTTATCTAATAGAATGTCCTTACTTTTGGCAAGCTGTTTGATATACCCCAACGCAAGTAGAGCTACAATCCCCTGTCCATTAGGCGGTATTTCCCAAAGTCTTTTCCCCATGAAATCCAAAAATATGGGTTCAACTGTCTTTGAAGTATGTTCGGCCAAGTCATCCAATTCCATGTGCCCTCCATTTTCCTTGACTTTAGCCACGATCTTCTCCGCAACGTCTCCCTTATAAAAGCCGTCTTTTCCCTCGTCGACCACTTTTCGCAACAATTTTGCCAATGGCTTGTTTTGGAAGATTTGTCCTGCCTGACAAAATGAGCCGTCTGCATTAAGAAACGTCAGGGCGTTTTTGCCACTGGTGTCAATCAAGTTTTGCGATGCGCCCGACCAGATTTGCGCCGCAATTTCAGAAACTACAAACCCGGTCTCAGCCAATTGGATTGCCGGGGCAAAGATCTCAGCAAGGGAAACTTTTCCGGAGCCCCATATCTCAATGGCGTCCAACCATCCGGCAATGGCGCCTGGAACTGTCACGGCATGGACGTTCAAGAGCGGGATCCTCGGTCCAGCGATCTCAGGATGTTGTCTCACCTTTTCGATCGATGTTCTTTTTGCTGACTTTCCACACCCGTTAAGTCCATGTACCTCCTTACTTTTGTGATCATGATACAAGACAAAACAGTCCCCGCCAACACCCGTCGACGGCGGTTCAACCACACATAATGCAGCGGCCACGGCTACAGCTGCATCCACGCAATTCCCTCCATTCTCTAAAACACGAATTCCTGCTGAATTTGCAAGAGGTTGCGAAGATGCAACCATGCCTTTTGTGGAATATACCACAGATCGTCTGGACTCGAAGCGACCAAACATTTTTGAGGTTAAATGATACTTTGGGGATTTTGTGGGGTAACTTGTCGAAGTATTAGGCCAAGCCAGTGCTCATAACGATGGTGCATATGACTGGCTTCGCTGCTGGCAGATGAAAAACACCCGAGTCACGTGATGCGGTGGCCAGAGATGTGCGTTCAGATTAGTTCCTGATGCGAATCATCTGCAAAGTTCTGAGATTATCAAAGTGTCAAAACCTCCTCCAATAATTATAATCGATCAAAGATCTGGCTGACTTGCTTTCGGTTTTGGGCTGGATGAATCAAAATGAAGATGTCGGTGGGTAAACTAGTTGTGCGCAGACCACGATTCCACGCTTCTTGCGTCATACAAATAAATCCTTCGACTTGATTATGACCACTTTGCGAGCTAGAAGTCACTGTCATCTCTGGCTAAAGGTTTAGAGGATTTTTCAGATGCGTGTTCCAAGCCTTGCCTTTTAACTATTTAGATTACGTTAAGTCCTGAGCCCGGATGTACGGATCTAACAGACATGGCGGTTCGGCTGCGAAAATGTCAATTTATTTGGAGAGGGAAATTTTCCTCGATGAATCCCTCGGTTTTCAAATGATTTTCATGGCGTTCTGTTAAAACCGCATGAATATACCAAAATGCTGAAAACTCATGTTTTCTCGATGGAATACCGAAACGTGAATATTAACGACGCGACGGATGATGAAGACTCGGTTGTTCATCTGTATATTTGACTTTTTTCAGCTTGGTGGCCCTTAATTTAACAGAGACGACTTTGCTGAACCTCCGAAATCCAAAAGTTTTCTTAATTTGCATGAATGGAAATTCAAACTGGCTGTCAAAATCGAGCCTTTTCTGTTTATGGTAGGGTCGCTTACCCTCAAATTCCAGCTAGTACAAATAGACCTGTAAAACTTGCAGGAGGAGATCTTGGACAACATATCTTAGGAAATACCGGCCATGTCCGTGATTGCAGTTGCTACCGATCTGAAGATCTCAAGATGAGAGACACTTAAAATCGATTTTACGCCAATTGGCTTTCTTTATGCGTCAAGGCAAAAAAAGTTTCACCCTGGCACGACTGTGCCTTATCCTGTCGGTCAAGACTACCATCAGAACTTGAAGGTTCAGAATTTGGGAAGCTTGGTTAAGAACCCATAGAGTATTTGAATACTTCATGACTTCTATCAGCTCACAGAAACTCGAGGTTGTAAATTCAGGCCAAATTTCCGAAAATGACATCCATTAGTTTGAAAGGAATCGGATGTCAAAAAGTCTGCAATACCCGCTCGTATTTGAGGCCGAAAAATGCAACTGCAAGAACGAAAGCAAACAGCAAGAATACCATGACTGTATCAGTAAAGGAAACTAGAGTGCCGCCGTTTCTGCAGTGAGAACTTTTCTGATGAAGCTGGCAGATCATTGTTTGGCGTTGCGTTTAGCCCCAAAAGGCACGGGGATGCTCCAAAGCCGGCTCGGTGTTTGGTGCTACAGGGTTTCGCGCAACATTCAGCCAAGCATTTTCATTTATGACAGCGTGCATTGCAAAATGTTTATGCTCCACTTGCCTAACGCAAGGTGATCTTTTTCATCAATCTCGCCCGAGATGAATACATGCGATTTTATTTGTATTGGTACGGGTATGGCGTCTTCATTGTTTTGCCGTGCAAGGCCAGATCTCTGGAAAGTTGACATCTCTACATCGGAGATGTCGAGATTTGTGCCAATCTCTATTTGAGCAGCATGAATCGTTTGAGTTAAGAGCCGTAACTTGACTCAAAACTGATTCTTACCATGCGTTCCGACCTTGTTGGACTTGTTGCTATTTTGGCCACAGCAGCTACTGCCAATGCTGTCGCCTATACCGCCACTATCAACGGATTTGCTGATGCAATTTACGACTACATTCCAGAGTGTGCCAGGAGTTGTGTTGCCCGCGACACTTCTTCGACCAGATGTCCATACTGGGAAATGGTATGTCTCTGTGTGTGGAGCACATGGACTTCTGGCGTGGGCGAGTGTGTTGCAGAGGCAAGCAAAGGACCTGATGTGGCAAGTTTCACTATTGCCGCTACGTCTGCGTGTTCCTCCTACGGCGCATCGTCGCCATATTGGAAGATCAATGACTCAGCAGCATCTGCATTGGCCTTAGCTGCCTCCACTCAGACTTCCCCTTCATCTTTCACTGCATCTTCAGCGCAAGCTACTCAGTGGCCCATCGTCTTCTAGTCATGCCCTGGCTACCATGGACCTATCTCCCTCTACATCTTCCTCATTATCTGCTCACCCCTTCTACCCAGCTATCACTCGAGGCCCGATTTCTTTTGAAGGATATTCCACGAAATCTTCTGACCCCGCCTCTGCCATGGCCACTGTACGAAACTCTCGCACTGCCACAATCAACGGGTTTGCAGATGCTGTATAAGACGAGGGCAAAGAGTTGTGTGGCTCAAGACACATCATCAACAAGGTGTCCTTACCGGGAGATGGGACGTCTCTGTGTGTGGACTCCCTGGGGCTCAGCTATCCGAGATTATGTTGCTAAGGCATGTACGGGTTCTGACGTGGCTCGGTTCACGAGTGCCGCAACTTCGGCGTGCTCCACATATGGGGTGCCATTACCATACTGAAGCATTGATGCCACTGTCTCAGAACACTTGGTTGCTGCTGCCGCAACGGGCTCGGACTTGGAGGTTTTGAGCGAAGGCATTTCTGTGACTCTTCATGTAACTAGCTCCCTCGAGAAAGTCTTTGTGTCTTCCATCATCGAAAGCTTTGGTGACATTGTCCCTAAAAGCACTTCCAAGGCCATTCCTACGGACTTGAACGTGACTGATTTGAGCCCTCAAAGCTTTTTGGTCTCGGGTTCTTCTTTTGACTCAGTGGTAAAATCGGTCCCAATTCTTTCCACGCAAACCCCTTTGGGAGGTTTCCCCGCCATCAACGATGCCACTGTTTAAACTGCTGACCTGGCAACTATCACCAGTGAAATGTGCACGAAACGCAAGACCCTCACCGGAAACGTCACTACTTACACCATCGTTACGCAAGGTATTCTTTTGACCATCACTGCAGAGTGCAAAGCTTCTTGACGGACACTGCGGCAATTTCCGAAGAGAACACAACGATGACCAAAACATTGACTCTGAAGAAATCCACGTCTTCTGCATCCGGCTAAGTCACTTCCACCTCAGTGGTTCTGTCGGTATTTCCATCAGTTGTTTTCGATTGCACTGGTGCGAACACTGTGGGCTGGTCAGTTTCATTGACCGTCTTCATTAGCATGCTTTTCTACTAAGATGTGCGTCTTTGAAAGTATAACTGTGTGAGCGTTGACGTTGTAGATTATATGGCGCACCTTCAACAGCCTGGAAATTAACACATGATGTGTCCTTTTCCAAATGTCGCAACTTATTGAAGTTGATGGTGTTACTGCAGTAGTCTGTTTGTCAAAGTGATGTTACCTGTACCAAGCAGTTCAGTTATGGCAGATGATGAGCCCGAAGATTTCACTCCAGAGTTTCGTATGTACGTTGTAACGAAACTGTCGAAGTCTCATGGATTCCTTTAGGACGTTCATCTGAGGTCATTGTTTTGGTTTACTAATGGCATTGATACCCGAAGAGGGAAGTTTATTCGGGGTTCAACAACACACACTCTGGATTCACGATCGATTAGTAAGTTTACACTTACTCAAATAAATTTGAAATTTAGTTCGAACACTGCAGCAAAAAGAACTTGACCAAGCATATTTTAAGTTTCTTTCATGGGCCTTCAAATCCTATAAAGGAAGCGAGAATAAAGTTTATCCATTATACTATAGAGAAATGTCCTCAAGAGCAGATGAAACAAACTCTAGCTTTTTCAAATTTACGTCCTCTCATGAACTTATAAATATAGACTGATATAATAGGATCTACTCGAAAGATTCTTCATAGCAGTATACATCGGGGGCCTTTGTGAGCCACCTACTTCTTTCACACACCGCCTTAATCTGATGATTGAATGCCCCGGGGCCACATCCAAGACTCGCAAAGGCTTTTCTGTATTGATGAGAGCATAAACTTCGGACAGAGGTCATAATAATGTTTTCAAAATCGGGTCGTCCGTAAGTAACCGTGAAAGCATCTGTACCAAAAGTTGAGCCCTTAAACATTGATGTATTTTCACCTAAGCTCGACGTTGCTTCGCAGATCCTGACTGGTTTCTCCATATGAAGAGAATCACCTTCGGCGGCATTCGGGATTTCTTGTGTGATGTGAAGTGCAAGCTGAGCCCTACCCGAGTTTAAAAAGGGCATGAAATCGGGCCAGAGATGGTCGTACCACTGCAAGTTGGCAAACCTTTTCATTGCCATTACAATGGTGATTTTTGCGCGTGGCGGCCGATACAAAAAGTCTTCGGCGTCGTCTCTTCGTTGCAAAGTATTCAAGAGATCTAGCGCCACGGGCAACGTAAACGAAGCACCAGACCCAGCAGAGAAAAACACCACGGTGTCGAACTTTGTGAGTGGCTGGTAGTTGGCACCAAACGGCCCATTTATTCCACCCTTGAGGCTGAAAACCAGCGGCAGAATGAATCCCAGCACTAGTGTTTGAAATCTTGTTGCTGCTGCTGTAAGCACGGCGTTCTCGTTTTCCTTTTCATTCTCGTGCTCTATCTTCATAAGCTTGTCAATGGAGTGAATAGACTCACTAGTATAAGAGGAAAGCTCGGTTCCAGCAGACTCAGGGTCTTCTTCTGCCATCTTGTGCAACTTGCGAAGCAACTGCTTTGTAAATCCCTGCTGTACCTTAATCACCAATACCATGGAACCAGAGTCGGGCAACGACGCTATGGTGAATGGATGGTATGCCAACAACGCCACCTTGTTGCAGTTGAAAAGCACATGTTGGCCCGCCCGCCACGTACCGAAGCGCGGTAAGAAGTACCAGTACCACTTACCGTTATTTTCACGCACGGTTATCGGGATCGACACCCGAATAGTCGACTCGTCCAAGATCTCAAAGTCACATACGCCTTTTGTTGGGCCTTTGCGTCTATGGAGCACGCCCAAAAGCCTCCCCACTATCCGATCGGCAACCAAGAGGTGCACGCCTAGAACAACGGCTGCGTGGGTGCCGCCGTTATGGAAATATGCGAGCAAAAGCATGATAAAGTTGAAGATCCGGTGCTGAGCCAAAAAGAATTCGAACGCAAAGTTCCGAACAAACTTGAGCGAGGCCACATTCAACATCCCCAAACAGGAGAAAGCAATAAAGCCGAAGATCTGCGGCGGGATTTGCACCATGATTTTGAAGTCCATGCCGAGCCAATACTTGAGCGAGAGTGCCATGTGAATAATCGTGGTGACAAACATCAGCCGGCCGTACCATTTGTGGAAGAACACGCCTTTATCGGCAGTAAGGCCCGACGCGGCGGAAACGAGATTATTCTTCGCCACGAGAATAAGGATGATCGGCACATGGGCAATCGAAAGCCTCCCCACACGTTTTGAAACAATGTAGTACCAATCCTCGTATGTGAGATCGCTCGTTTCGGCCATGGAGAAAATAGCATTGATGCCTATGTGGAACGCTGCCACGATCAAAAGACTTGGCTGGAAATAAAGGCGTCTTCGGCAAACTGTAACATGAAAAGTCCGTGTGGTTGTTTCGTAGTATTTGAGAAAGGTGAAAAAGGGCTTGTGTGTGAGTGATTCGGGGGTTCTTTTTCCTCGAAGCACCCATGGAACCCAGAGAAAAATGACCCCGTGACAAACTGGAAGCAAAATCGATACCAAGATCGCAAGAAACTGGTACTTGATGTTTCTCTCTCCCTCGACGAAATACTGTTCGTTGAATGGAATTGCCATTGTCACAAATATCCACAATAGCAGGTTGAAGACTAAAATGATAAGTGGGGACTACCCAAGATGCGAATGGTTGATGCACTTTGTTTAAAGCCCGAAGATAGACGGCATCAAGGTAAAAGCGGCATCCAAAGGTGAACAAGAGATGGGCAGAAATAATATTCGAGGCCCGTTAGCGATATCTCCATCAGCACGCCACCCATATGGCGTCCGGGGCAGCCCCAGTGTGATGAAGCAAAATATCCGAACTGCATTCTCTTTAAACCACGCTCGATGGACAATGCACGGGCGGAGACAATACGCCCTGAAGTTTTCTTGGCCCCGGAGTTTTCGGTGATTATCTTTCGCATCAGTTGCATCTTGGGTGTGCACACAGGCCAGAGGTTGCGTTAGGCTGGAGACGGCAACTCCAGCAAAAGGAAAAAAAACTCGCTCTGGTTTGCTTCTGCCTTTGAAATCAAGCTCTGTGAATGTACTCAAAGTTCTTAGAAAGAAGTTTATGAGGCCGTTGAGACCTCCACAAAGTTTGGCTCATATTTGTGGTGGCTGTGAAGAGACAGTTTTCGTTGAGCTCCATGCACTGATCTTGGAGATAAAGTTATGTGCACGCCGGCAACGGTTCGGACTTCGCACAATTGCTGCAAACTGAGAAGTGAGCCGACCCGGCGTACTGCGAAAACAAGAAATTTGATTAGGTCCATCTACATGAACTCACACAGTTGAGGCCGGATGCAAATATAAGAGTCCATATGCGGTGTAATCCACATTTTTCATCATTCTTTCATTCAATCACATTCCTGATTATCCTCTAATATGTTGCACCTCGTCCAATATTTGGCACTTGTATCTTACGTCTATGGTGCAAATGTCTGGAGCACGTATCCTGCCGTACCCAAAACAGCTTCGGTGAATGGGTTTGCCGACCCGATTCTAGGGAACTTGCCTCTGTGCGCCCAGAATTGCGTTGGGTTTTCCACGGGCAATACCCCCTGCCCATACTGGGACACCGGGTGTTTATGTGTCATGCCACAATGGTCAGGCCAAGTTGCCCAGTGCTTTATTGCTTCATGTAACGAAGCAACGGATCTTGCCCGTGCCACTGCTGCCGCGTACTCTTTGTGTTCGTCAGTAGGCGCCAATTTATGGTTGATGCCCGCTTCCGTCACCACTGCCCTTCAAAAGGCAGTTGGCAGTGCTACTGTTGACAGTGTGGCTTCTTCTACTGGCTCTGGCATCACTTCCACAGAGTCCCAGTCACCTGCCATCACCTCGGCTCCAAGTCCCGAAAGTGCTGCAGGCTCTTCTACTTCCACTGCCAGCTCCCCTAGCTCGAGGGCCAGTTCCGCAGCTTCGAGTGCATCGAGCTCCACTGCAAACGCGGGAACTACCATCTGTAATTCGACAAGTTTTGCTGCCATCCTTTCAGTCATTGTCTCATATATGTTAGCTTAAGCTTTAGTTAATAGCCAGTATAGTTCAAGACATTGCAAACGTCACATGACATAGTATAAGCTACTTCACTTCTTTCTGCCCCATATCTTCACTAAATTGATTGTCCATGGGACCTAAACGCTTGGCGAATTTGCCGTCACTTTCACTTTTGGTAAAATTGGAAAAAGTCACCAGATGCTTTTGATAATGCGGCACTTCATTGTTGGGCTTTACTTCGTGAACGGCTTTTGCCCTTTTCCTGCACCGGCATGCGCAAATAAAGTTTTTTCTTCGCCTCGATTATGCGCATCAAGAAAAGACGGAAAGTGGGGCCTCATGTCTTGCTGGCGATATGTCCGCATAGATATTTCCCAACTCGCTTCATAGTTCACAATTGATTTTTCAAATGGGAGCTTGAGTATTTTTTTCAGATCATAAACTCAAACGGTGAAGGATGTGTCCAGAATTCGGAGTCCAGAGATTTTTTTTCGCTCAAGTTCGGGCTTTCTGGGGTACCGATACCTTTCGGCGAATGGACTATGCATCATGCATGTCGCACAACAACTGAAAAACACCAGATAGCCTGCAACCGACTTCGGAGATGGTCAAAGATTAGCATGGGTATTCCCTGAAGAGAGGTTTGTCTGTGGAGCATTTACCGAGAAGGCCATGCTCGGATCTCAAAAGTTAGTGGGCATATAAGTGGCGGCCTGTCCCGCCCTTCTTGTTGCAAATTTGTACTCAAATCCACACACTCGTTATGTTGCTCTCTATTCTTCCAATAGTTTCTCTCTTTGCTCTTGCTCAAGCTGACTACTCCACGTACCCCACTGTCGCCAAGACCGCTTCGATCAACGGTTTCGCCGACAAAATCTACGACCGTTTGCCCTCTTGTGCGCAAGAGTGCGTCAAGACCCCAACGTCGTCTACGCCATGTCCATACTGGGATCCTGGGTGTCTCTGTGTGATCAGCACTTTTGCTAATACCGTTGCCAATTGCATTGCCGCAAGCTGCGCGGGCTCTGACGTGAGCTCCGCTCGCTCCTTGGCCACCTCCATCTGTTCCAGTGCTGGTGTCGATGCCCCATACTGGTACATCAACGCGGCTGCTTCATCGTCTTTGGAAGCTGCTGGCTCCAAGGTTGCCGCTGCCACGATTACGTCTTCTGAGGCCAAAACCTCACAGGCTCAAACAACCTCCACTGCTCCTGTTGCTACCAGAACATCTACTGAAGCTAAGCCTGAGAGTACCTCTGCTGCCGTGACCAAGCTCGCCTCTTCTTCTTCTGCTGCTGCGGCCTCATCTTCTGCTGCTGCGGCCTCGTCTTCTGCTGCTGCGGCCTCATCTTCTGCTGCTACTTCTGCGGCGGCTTCTACTACTGCTGCAGCTTCTTCGGATAAAGCTTCGGCCGCGGTTTCCAAGTCTGGGACTTCCGGCTCTTCATCCTCTTCTGCTTCGGCTTCTGCCACTCCAGTCGTGTCTTCGGCGTTTAATGGCGCCGCTGGTGTTGCCCCTGCTGCCGCTGCAGGATTCCTCGCAGGTGTCGCCATGCTCTTGTAAGGTATTTGTTCCGACCGGCTTTTCTTACTCTTCTCGTTTATAGCAATTTATCAATTGAGGCCAGCTCATTAAAAGATTGTAGTGAAATTCTGCAATTGTGAAGTCGATTAGAGTGCACATTCGTTTGCCCGCAAAAGAGTCGTTGTCTCAAAGTGGTGTTTTTCAAAAAGGAAATCTCGAGACAACTAAATAGATTTTGACTTTGTATCCCTGAACTTAAAGAATTTTCCTTGATACTAGAATGCCACCAGAATCACACCATAGTGCCCTTCCAATTCAACCATAAATGCATGTCGAAGAATGACACAGTCACGATTTCACACCCATAATTTCAAAGAGTCGGACAGACTTTTTTGAGGGCGTGCTATCTTGAGATCTTCAAAGATCCAACAATCCACTCCACTCAATTCAGAACTTATCGAGCTCCAATTAATGTCATCATATCCCCCACCCGCTGGTCCTTCCACGCACAAACAATAAACGCTGCGAATAAGAGTGGCACGTGACCCCACTTGAGTCTTCTGCTCCCATGAACTCTAAGCGCAAATCACATGAAAGCCATTAGAGGGGCACGTCTCCGGTTTGTGCATAGAGTGTGCTCCCTAAGATTTGAGACCACTAGAGAAACAGGAACCATAACCTTCTGGGCTTCTGGAATATACAGGAAAAAAACTCGTCAAACATTTCTCTTCATACGCCCCTTTGCTGCGATATGGAATCATGGTAAATAGCCGCGAAGTATTCTGGAAAAATGTGGAACCGGCTGACGCCCAAAGGCTGTTAGGCACATGAATGGGTTAGATGAATGGGTTAGATGAATGTGTGGGGAAGGATATTTGCTGGTTTAATGTTTTTGTTGAGACTCAAATGAAATGTCGAACGAGCCATAACAAGTCAACTCCAGTACGTTCAGGATTCAAAGTCATTATGCCTCCCCACCCGAGACACTGGGTGGTGGAACGACGACACTTGGATGCTCGAGTATTTTTTTTGGCTTCTCCACCGTCAAACCTCACCGTCTATACCGTTGCGTAACTTGCCCTAACTTTTCCAGATACCCCTCTTTTCGCATCATGTGCACATTTCGAGATTTTGGGAAGTGGAAACAAAACTGCTGCTTCCTCTGAGCTGAGCCACATCCTTCTTTTGTTATTACTAGCATTAGAATAACTTTCGGTCTTCACTTCATCATGCAAGACTTGATGCCCGCAAATATGAGTCACTGGCACGTCATGTTTCTTTTCGCATTGATGTTTCTCATCCAGAAGGCTCTCATACAATTCAAGTATTTTCGGTTGAGGCGCCAATGGGGCACAAAACCATGTAAAGTGTTTTCCGAGTCGGGTCTTTCACGGACTCGGTCGATGAGAAATGCGGCAAAGAACGGCCGGCTCTTTGAATTCCATGAAGCTCAATTTTTCAAGGAAGACGCCCACACGCTTGAGATGCGGTTCTTATTTCAGACAATTCTCATGACGAAAAATGCCGAAAATATCAAATGGATGTTGGGGAAGCATTTTCAGGATTGGAGTCTAGGAGTTCGCCTGAAAGCTTTTCGGCCCCTTTTGGGGCACGGAATATTCGTTTCGGAGGGTGCCCGGTGGGACTCCTCTCGACAACTTCTCAAGCCCCAGTTTTCCCGGGAGCAGATCAGTCATGTGCGCATGCTCGAACCCCATGTGATGAAACTAGCACGGCATATTCGAGGCCGTGACCGGGCGCCATTTGATATCCAGACGCTATTCCACCAATTGACAATTGACGCATCTTCCGAGTTTCTTTTTGGTGAGAGCATCAACTCACTTGATTTCGGGGTCGCGGAACATGGAACTGACGAGGATATCAAGAGGAAGATGGCGTTTGACCGCGCAATCCGGTTCATACAAGAGTACTTGATCCATCGGGCAAGTCTATTGGACTATTACTGGCTTTACGACTCAGCAGAGTTTAGGCGCGAGGTGAAAGTCGTTCATGATTTTACCACCGACTTTATCGATAAAGCCAAGAAAAAAATGTTAGACGTAGATGCAGAGAAACACACGAACTACGTGCTTTTGCATGAACTTCTTCGCCAGACTTCCGACCGCGATATCTTGCGTGACGAAACTTTGAATATCATGCTTGCTGGCCGCAGCACCACGGCTAGTCTTCTTGCTTCGCTTTTCTACGAACTTTCGCGAAATCCCAAAGTATGGTCACGGCTCAAAGACGAAATCCAACTATGTTTTGGAACGGGCGAGCGCGAGGAAGAGATTCAGGCCATCACTTTCGAGAAACTTGCAAAGTGCCAGTATTTGAAGTACGTGGTCAACGAGACACTTCGAATGCATCCGCCCGTATCGCAGAATGCCCGCCGTGCCATAAAAGATACGACGCTTCCACGTGGGGGAGGCGCTGATGGTGAGCAACCGACACTCGTGAAAAAGGGCACGATTGTAGTGTTTCAAATTCATGCCATGCACCGGCTGCATGAGCACTACGGGGACGAAGCGCATTTGTTCCGGCCCGAAAGATGGGGTGAGCTCAGTCAGGTCAAGTCGGCGTTTTTGCCTTTCGGCACGGGCCCTCGCGTGTGTCTTGGCCAGAAATACGCATTGACTGAGGCGTCGTATGTTCTTGTGCGGCTCTCCCAGCTCTTCCCAAACTTGATAGCGGCCGGACCCACCACATATCCGCCACGAAAGAGGAATACCACTACTGTCATGTACATGGACGGGGTGAATGTTTCTATGTACGCATAGTGTAGGAGCAGTTTAAATGAAAAAAAAATTACTTTGCCCTTGTCATAATCACGCTGGCATTTGAATCAATCACTTGGTAATGTTTAGAAGAATACAAGCGAGGACAATATGGGATTACAGAAAGACTATTCTGACAAAGACGAGTGAATAGCAAGACATATGCCCTTAACGGGAAAACATATGATCAATACTATCCACAAGATCAAAACACGAATCAAGATTTAAGTTTCGACCTTGAGATAATACCCAAAATTCACCATAGGTATCGCCTTTAAAAATACTAGCTAAGATACGCTAAGACTGGGAAAGGGATGTAAAGATTTTTACCCCCAAATTCTCACCAGTCATATGTATCCTAAACGTAAAAAAAGTGATAACGAACTGTAACTATCTCTTTCACGAAGATTATGCCAATAGCGCTTCATGGTTGTACATTGGTAATGATGGTTTTCCATCACAAATTCAGGCAAGTTCAGGTTTGATATAGTCCTGAAAATCTTACTCACTTGTGCTCGATGTAATCCATAGATTCCACCCCTTTTCAACCTTGGTTAGTTTGACTTTCGAGCTTAGTTGTCATGCTTCGACACTTCCGAAATAATTTAGCCGCTGAACAACTTCCGTAGTGCAGAGATCAAAACTATAAAAACCGGTTTCTCCAGGTTTGCATACAACTCGAAACGAACGTTTTCACAAGACCTAGCAGCCCTCTCCAAACGACCTAAATTCTGAAGATCGGCTAAGACGAAAGGCCAAAGATTATCAAGCCCCATTCAAACGTCCTGATGCAAACGCGCTAACAGTCAAGTCTGAAACGTATAGCTTGCCGGAAGAAGAATGCTTGACGAGACCAATAAAATTGGAACGTCGCTTCAACATTCCTGGAGATTCGAGACCATCTTGCACATGGCCCTCATCGTAGGTAAGCCAATAGTAGAAATGAAATGAGTACACCTAAGTTTCTGAAGTCGAGGTCCGCTTTTAAGACACGCTCTGCACAGAAAACCCCCAAATTCCACGTGCTTTTTTAAATTGAAGTGGGGAGCATGTTTTATAGTATCTTGATTTCGAGCGAAGGCGACCCCGCATTTCGAATCTCCGCCACGCACATGAAAAGAACGTTGGGTTTTCTGAATCGGGTATGTCACCCCCACTCAAGCGCGCATGGTGTTGCTTGTCACGTGCACTTCGGAAATGCGGAGTTGGTTCACGCCAATAAAAACGCGTGCTTCTTGAGGCTGGGGCTCATGTTGAGAACATTAGCGGGCCGCTGCACGATTCGGACTTTGTTCGCTTATGCGTTGCAACGCATTTGATTTTCACTCGATGGATGCGGGGCAGCATTCCTCTAATAAGTTCCACTTATATATATAGATTTCAAGGTTGATCCATATCGACAAATTCCTTCCTTGTATAAATCCTCGATACCCACAAACTTCGTGAATACTGGTCTGGTTACCAGTTGAGATCGAAGCCGCATTCGCATTTATCACTAAAGCAATAATCTTTTCCGCTCTTTCATCAATCATGTCTGTCCCTCCAAACAGAATCTGGTCTCTCACTGAAGAAAACGAGATTGTTACCAAGCAAACGTGGGCCGTTCTTTTAAAACATTTCGGCTACGACTTGGACAATTTATCCTTTGGCGATATTGAAAATAAGGATAACTTTGTCGCTTCCAAGTCGCCCAATGCATTTCCCAAACTAGCCTCTTCGTCCATTCTTCCTGCCTTGCCTGAAGTGTCGGAAAGAACGAGAAGAGTTTTCCAAACCTTGAATGGGAACGCCAACATTTTCGCCGGCGAGTTGGACCCTTCTGTAAAAGTGACACAAAAAGAATCTCACCCCTCGCTTGCCAAGTTTAACTCGCCCCAATTGCACCAGTCTTTTTTGTCTTCTTTGAGAAATGATAGTCCTGACAATGAACTTCTCCGGTATGTGCGTGCTAGAAAGTTTAAGCTCGCGCCTGCGGTGGAAATGGTGGCTGCATCCATGGACTGGAAGTCCGAGTCTCATAGGGTCAATAAATGGATGATGGAGGGAGACGCTCAATGGGCGTTTTCCAAGAAGTACCCCGAGCTTATTAAGGCGTTCGACATGGATAAAGTTTTCTTCAGAGGGCGCGATAAAAATGGAGGATTGATCTCGGTCGTCCGTGTTAAGAAGCATTTTGGCAGCGACTGTCCGGAAAAAGACTTTGAGATGTTCATTTGTCTTGTCATTGAATACGTGAGATTAAGCGGTCAACCTTTCACGAAGGGTATCGACGGCGCCAACATCTTATTCGACATGTCTGGGTTCTCGTTAAAGAACGCGGACTTGAACGCCGTGAAGTTTTTGTCGAAGGCGTTCGAGGCCAATTACCCCGAGAGTCTTACTTGCATATGGATCCACAAGGCACCCTGGATTTTCAACGCCGTTTGGAGAATCATTAAAGGCTGGTTAGACCCCGTCGTGGCATCAAAAGTACATTTCACCAAGAGCGTCGGGGACTTGGAGACTTTTGTCGACAAGAAAAATATTCCCAAAGATTTAGGCGGGCTCGATGATTTCAAGTCCAAATATATCCCACCAACGCCAGAAAATACCAAGGTGCTTCCTGCAGACGGAAAGTCGGCAAAACTCATTTCCGATAGAACTCATTTGTTGGAGGCGTTTTTAGACACCACCATTGCGTGGATCAACGCCAAGACAAAGGAGGAATCGACCAAGTATTTGAACGCCAAGATTCAGTTGGGCGCAGAGTTGGGCGAGAATTATATCCACTTGGATCCATACATCCGTAGCAGGGGTCCCTTTGACAGAGACGGCTCCATTCCGCAAATTACGCTTTAAGCGCCGAGTCGTTTTTTCGGGGGTTTGCTATATCAAGCACTGGGTGCTGATACAAAGCTCTGGGATCCATCATTATTATGAACGCTATGCACAATACACAATCATATTCGGATTTTCATCAATGTAGAACCAATATGGTCAACAGTGGGCGGGCTGTTGCTTCCAAGGTTACTGAGAACTGGCCCAACAACACGGAAGGCTCGGCGGTACAACGTGACTTGTCATTGGAACTTGAATTGGCCTCATGTAGTCATATATAAATAAACTTGTCTTTTGAAATTCAAAATATTACTTTCATCTGAGACTTTCGACCTCAAGGAAAACCATATATGTGGGTTGGGGGCTCATTTGTGGCTCCTCTTGTCTCTAAAAAGAGAAGTGCCCGAGATCTGGAGCGGACTATTATTCCCAAATGTTGGCTCCTTAAGGCCCAGTGCGAAAAGCCTGGTGTTGGTCCTTTGCGTTTTTTCAATTAAACTGATGTTCTGTGAAATACATGTATGCCTTTTATCGGAGATACTCCACGATTCAACTTTACTTAGGTTTAATCTGAGAAAACTGTTCAAGCTTCGATACATTTGAAACGTCGTAAAAAACGTCGTAAAAAAGTACATAGGTTACAATGTGTGAGGTCTGCCACATCCCTGTTCCGCAGAGTAATGAATTTGAGACCCGTTCGAACAAGTAATAAGCTGGTTCTGGATATATTGGCCACCTCGGCCAATCAGTATCTTCTGATTTCTAGCTGACTATCCCATTTTCTGGAAGTTTTGCCAGCGCTGTGATTGCTTGGATACTTCCCATTGTTCCGTGAGCAATGCTAGAATCGCGATTGACCAGTTTAGTTAATCTTTATCAGATGGGATTTGAGGCGGTGACTCTTTCCGGCTTGGAAATAAGGCTTTTCAGTTCTGCTAGCTAGTAGTTCTCTTATTCTTTGCGACATGTTAATGTGCCCGTGTTCTATCGCGAGGTCTGCTACATCTCCCCTACTTATGAACCAGAACGGCTTCATGGAAATGTTTATTTTGCAGAGCACAGCGAAAAGTGTATCCCCCACCTTTCAATAATTTTTGTAACGTATGTCATTTTACGAACTAACAATGTATCCCCCACCTTTCATTAATTTTTGTAACGTATGTCATTTTACGAACTAACAATGTATCCCCCACCTTTCATTAATTTTTGTAACGTATGTCATTTTACGAACTAACAATGTATCCCCCACCTTTCATTAATTTTTGTAACGTATGTCATTTTACGAACTAACAATGTATCCCCCACCTTTCATTAATTTTTGTAACGTATGTCATTTTACGAACTAACAATGTATCCCCCACCTTTCATTAATTTTTGTAACGTATGTCATTTTACGAACTAACAATGTATCCCCCACCTTTCATTAATTTTTGTAACGTATGCCACTTCACGACCTAACAATCTGTATCCCCCACCTTTCATTAATTTTTGTAACGTATGCCACTTCACGACCTAACAATCTGTAACCCCCCTCTCGCCTGCTAGACCTTCTTCGGAGTCTTGATTAAAACAGACTTTCCCAGTGGCACGGCTTCTCATAGAAATTGTAGCTTCTGGGGTGTGATAAGTAATCATTGCCAGTTTATCTATGAAACACCCAAATGTCTAGCTCATTCTTTGGTCTAAATGTATCTGCCGTGAATCCCCTGAGGTTCAATTTAGCTTAGCCTCCTCCACACACTATTTGACTTTCCCCATTCTAAGAAAGTCATCGTTCTACTAGGCTTACGCTGGCTGTAACACACTGCTAATTATATTCGAGGATCACGTCGGTAAATTCGTATACGACAGCAAAATTACTTAATACCGATTGGTACACACTGAAAGATCTGGGCTCATGCATGCTTGTCAGACACATAGCTGGAGGTTAATTCACTGTGTATCGAATCCTTCTTTCTAGGTGAGATTTTTGTTCTGTACAATATATCGTCTCAGCACAGACTACCCCAGTCTGATGATGGTGCAATTGATGACAGAACACTTCTGGACATAACTGTTGTGGCATACGGAATGTAAGATTGAGCCTCCACAGCATGGCCAGGCATATGAGATTCCCATTTTGCGAAAGCACTTTTGTCACCTCCAAAATATCATGTCTATCTTTGTTGGCACCATACTAAATGTATGCTCGAGAAAGTAGGAAGCACTTATTATCTTTTTAGTGATGGCGGGGTGTACAGCTTCCGGAAGGTATGCCGTGTGGACCCACTTTTTCATCCAATATACTTCACAATCTGTTTCCAGAATTACTGCTCATTCCTGGCTCTGAGGCTTTTCTCTGAAAAGTCTGGAATCCAAGCCACCTGTAAAAATCACCTTTCATGTGTCGGAGACATTTGCCAACACAGTAACTGACGACAAAGACAATCTTCTTTCCCTCAACAAGTGTCTAAAACGAAGAGAAACAACCCCAGAAAGAACATCGACAGTCAACACAATCAAGAAAATATACAGAATTCCATTGGCCCGGACTTGTTTTGGAAGGTTCCAGAATAATACACCGTGTGATTGTCATAAAAAGCAGCACACTGTTTAGGAAGATCAGCCATGCACCACTTAACCTCGCACAGTACACGCGATTTAGACGGCACCTTCCTCATTGGGCACTTCTCCCGGTTAGCTGCAACCATTCTGAATTTATACTTTTCAAATTCAAGTAATTCTTCCAAAAGCAAAATTAAGAGCATTAAAAGCATTTGGGAGACTTTTGAAAAAGTGTAGTGGTTGTTCCGGTTCGTTACGAATTGCTTATCTCAAAAAAAGCCTGAAGGAGATGAGCAGAAACAAACGACTTGAGTCAAGAGGCATGCAACCAATAGGGTAAAAATAGTGCACGCTTCCTTTAAGATCGGCAACTTTTTAGGAAACACATTAAGTGCCAGCATCTATCCGAATCATCTCGCTCTTACTCGGCGTATGTCGGGGATATAATCCCGCCTAGAGCCTTGGCAGTCGGGTCAGGACTGCATGTACGGTTTTTCTTTCCGCATTGGGCGATGTCCCGACAATTCCCGACACCCCCTGACGCCACTAGACGAACATCTTCTTCATTTAAAGCCAGCACGTTTGACCTTTTTTTTAATTTTTCCAAGTTTTATTCGTGACTTTGATCTTTCGTACATTAACATTCGCAAACTTGATTTTCACCTGTCATGGCCAAAATGTTAGCATGGGAAAACGTCTCTGTCTCCTCGGGTGCAAAAAATCTTCTCGAGAATGTAAGTGGCCAAGCCATTCCTGGAACTGTCACTGCGCTTATGGGACCATCAGGTTCCGGAAAGACGACTTTGCTTTCTGTATTATCCCAGCGTATTGGCAGTTTCAAGAATTTTGATATAACGGGAGATGTTGTTTTGGGCGAAGAGCCAGTTACCAGTGCTCTTCTTCGTGGGGCTTCTCGGTTTGTTGAACAGGAAGACCATCTTTTAGGATGTCTTACTGTCAAAGAACTGATCAATTTCTCCATTCAAATGCTGGATAGAATGTCAAGCCAGGAAAGAATTGAGCTTGTTGAGAAGACCATCGATTTCTTTGGACTCACCAAACAACAAAACACAATTGTGGGGACAGCCATACAAAAGGGTCTTTCTGGGGGCCAGAAACGGAGACTTTCCGTTGCATGTCAGGTAGTGACTAAGCCGTCTGTGTTATTTCTTGATGAGCCCACATCTGGCTTGGACTCCAAAGCTTCTTATGAGGTCATGCACACAATAAAGAAATTCGCCCAGGAGGAAAATGTGATTGTCATTGCGTCAATTCATCAACCTTCCACGCTGACGTTTGATTTGTTCGACAGAGTCATCTTTTTAACCGAAGGAAAAGTGGCATATTCAGGTTCTCGGGTAAATATTTCTCTGTATTTTCAAGAAGCAGGATTCCCAATTCCGCCTCATTATAACCCAGCTGAGTATGTTTTGGACTTAATCAACACCGACTTCAGTTTCAGCAATGACTCTCAACGCAATGCAGTGGAAACACTCGTGAATCTCGCCAAAGTTCAGGAATCTTCTAATGATGCCTGTACAAATGAAAGCTCTCTCATCAAAGAAAAAACAAAAGGCATCCAAATCGAAAATGGTGCTCCCTCTCTTTTTTCAAAGACTATGGTGTTGCTCCATAGGTGCATGATCAAAGCGCGTCGTGATTATTTGGCCTACTATGTGCGATTGGCCATGTATTTTGGCTTGGCCGTGATGATGGGAACCGTTTGGTTGCGTTTATCTTATTCCCAAGAAAATATTCAGCTTTTCACCAACGCCATTTTCTTTTCAGGCGCATTCATGTCATTTATGTCCGTGGCATACATTCCTGCGTATCTTGAAGATTACTTCTCCTACCGCAAAGAAAGATCCAATGGCCTTTATGGGCCGTTTTCATTCATGGTGTCGAACTTTTTGATAGGCGTGCCGTTTCTCTTCGCAATAGTGGTCTTGTTCTCCATAATCACCTATTTCATGTGCAACTTCACCCTTTCTCCTAAAGGATTCTTCATGTATGTGCTCTATTTGTTCGTTAACTTATTGGCTGCCGAATCGCTCACCATTTTGATTGCAACAATTTTTCCCGTTTTCGTTGTGGCATTGGCCCTCACGGCTTTTGCCAATGGTCTCTGGATGGCCGTGGGTGGGTTCTTGGTGTCTGCATCGGTGTTGAACGTTTTTTGGTACTATACTTTCTACTGGATTGACTACCAGCGCTACGCTTTCCAGGGAATGATGTTCAACCAGTTCAAAGACACTATCTACCAATGTGGCGCGGGGTGTCAGTGTATGTATAGTTCAGCTTTAGAAGACCAATGCCTCATTCAGGGAGACGCCGTCTTGAAAGCTTTGGGATACGGAGCAGCTGACCACGGACTTTGGATCGGCTTGATGTTGGTATTGACGCTTGCTCTCCGTTTAGGAACCTACGTCGTGTTGAAGCTTCGCAAATGAGCTCTTTGGAGTCACCCATGTTTCTTGATGGCATTCATTTGACTCATCTAGACCGTTAAGATTGTAATCGAACACCTCACTGACGGTTTACCAAGAGCCAATTATTCATCACGAAAGATCCATTGCAAGAGATAGACTTATCTGGACCGTTAAGATTGTAATCGAACACCTCACTGACGGTTTACCAAGAGCCACTTCATCACGAAAGATCCATTGCAAGAGATATTTTGCAGCCTTGTATAACACCATTCCCTCTTTATTAAGATTCAGGAGTCCCGTTTTTGAAAATGGCCCGCGTAATGCGTGTTTGAAATAATTATCTGTAGATTGTGGCTAAATATCTAAGGCTGATCAAATTGTCTCATGGGGCTTGATTTATGATATACCCGCTGGGCCTTCGAAGGCCGGAGAAGTAAGGGTTTAAGCACATCGACGTTCCTTGTATAGACCTGGCGCGCTTTGTTCTGGACACGACCCGCTGACGGCCCTGAGGTGTTAAGACGAGTCTTTTTAAGCGTGTGAAGAAATAGCGGACGGAACAGTCAAGACCTGGTTTATCTCATAACAAACACAGTCTTTTGCTTTCTCCGTCAGCCGCATCTAGCTCGATATTACGTGGAGGAACTAGGTCAGATGATGTTTTTCATATTACAGGAGGCCACTAAAAGTGACCAAAAACTATAAGACCATAGAGAAAGAACCTGCAACACGTCTGGATAGAATACTGAGCAATGAAGAGCTCCGGCTTTCCCAAGTCTTAGCTCCATCTCCTTGCTCTACTCGCTTGTCATGCTATATCAACCTGTCAGCACCCGAGTAGACTCCAACGCTCGCGTTAATTGGCGATTCAGGAGAGCCCAACTCCTTCCTGCGTCTGGAAGAATATACACGACGGACGGTTTCGATATAACAATTGAGGTTTCGAAACGAATCATACGTGGAATCCAATGGCGCCAACTTTGATTGTCACTTCATTGGAGAGTGTATGTGTGGCAAATCCCACACATATTGGTCACAAGCACATTCATTATAAATGTGATTCTGCATCTCTTACAGGTTTTTCCTCTGCAAGTAAAGATGACACTTGAATCCTGGAATTGACCTTGGAGTATCGTTTTGAGCAACGCAAGAGCCAAAATTGAATAAATGAAGCGTCTTTAGGTCCTTGTGGTCATGCCACTCGAACCTATATAGGCGTTTCCAAAACTTTTCCCAGCGTCGTTTTAAACGAACCAGAGGACGAATGTCCAAGAAATGTTGAGGCGGCACTGGATCGAGAGAAACTTGCTTCTTTTTACTCAAGGACTTGAAATTGTTCGAGTGACAGACATTGGCCTCTTTTTTCGTCAAAGAAAAACCAGTTTTACCTCGGGCCGTAGCCTCATAATCCAGATTTATCCATGTTGCCAGTGCAAGAGCGGAATTCCGTAGATCCTTGTGCGAAGAACCACCTCTTCACATGCTTTGAGATAGCATATCTCAGTTGGGGTTAAAGTCCATTCAAGATTTCTGAAGAACCTATTACTAGTTCCAAAAGGAAATCAACAGAAAGAAGACCTCTGGCTTGAGAGATATGGCTTTTTTTTTCTTCCTGCCATGATCTTGGCCACATAATGAGTGAGTTTCAAACGTAAACACTTCTTATAATCACATAGCCTGCTTGTAGGCAAGCGTCAAGTATATATGTATTTATATTTCAAGCACGGTAGCTAATTTTCCCGGGACCAACAAAATACACAAAAACCGATGCGATCTTATGAGGAGTTCATCCATGGTCCCGGTTTTCCTGCTCTACTTATTCTGTGGGAGGTCCGAGTCCTGGATATGTGTCCCCAAGGTCCTTTTTACAATAATCCTGTGGACAGATCTCGAGGAGTAGCTATAGCTAGTGGAAAAGACTCAATAAGAAACTTGGTGAGTTGGAGAAAAGGCGGCTTGACCTCGTCCTAGGACCGCAAGATCAAGAGGCAACACCTGCTCAAATTACGGCGAGCTCATGAAGCATTGGTTCCTTAGCCATTTGCATTGAGAATGAAACACACTCAAGTCCATACTCTCAGCTTGCCACAAACTCACCGGTGATCAAGACTAGACGCCTTCATTTCTAAAGTCATGGACTGTTGTAATCGGGGCGTATCAACACACACCGCACAGGTCCCAGTGTTGTGAAATGGGACTTGACACTTCTTTGACCGAACGAAATTGGTTATCACGATATCTCTGGATCTTTGAATAATCAACACACACCGCACAGGTCCCAGTGTTGTGAAATGGGACTTAACAATTCGAACGCTACCGTCACCAAAACGCATTACAGTCAAGCCTGGTTATAACAATACTGGTTGGGGAGGTAGAGAGAGAGGGAGCTTATCAAAGACTCGGTTATCCATTCACCCATAACCTTTCATGATAGTGTACATCATATGTGTGCAAATATCGAGGGGCCGTAAACAGTCCTACTCAAGTGGCAACAAAAACGTTAAATGTTTTCCTTTGTGTTGCCTCACATACCCAGAAAATCTCTCAAACAACCCATAGTCTTGCGTAATATTGTACATCATATGTGTGCAAATATCGAGGGGCCCTAAACAGTCCTACTCAAGTGGCAACAATGAGGGAACGAGGTATATGTTTTTCTTTGTGCTGCCTCAAACACCCAGAAAATCTCTCAAATAATTTGCTCAAGTATAAATCATCAAGTCTCTTAATTGACATCAACTCGAACGTATCAGTTCTGTTATTACACGTGCGCAAGCATTTGCAGCCACGACTCACCGCAGTCAGTAATAATCACGGTTTCATCGATGAAGAAGGACGTATATTAGGGTTCGAAATTTAGGACTATAAAATAAGAGCCGAGGGTATCGGTCAAAACCCTCGGGAGTAGATGTCTAAGCAATCACGCAAGACGAGTACCATCCAGTTGGGGAGTGTGCAGTGAACCAGTTGTCCTTGTTTGGAGAAGAGGTAGTCTTATAAGAGGGTTTTGGGGCAGCCATTCTGGATGATTTGATTATTTGAGGATTTGATGATGATACAATATTTCGGAACTGTCAGGGACTTCCTGGAAATTTATACCAATTCAGGAAAAGTATAAGGCACCAACCTCAAGCACCAACCCCAACATGGACTTTTCATCTCAAAGCGCGGCACGTAGGATCCATTTACCTATTCGGATCATGGCAATGTGCTGGTGAGTAGTATGAAAGCACTTTGAACAATGCATGCGTCTAGCACCCACGGTTTCAAACGCAAGATTCGGAGAAATTGTGTCATGGGCTTATTTTTTTGAGTTATATTTACCATAAACGGCAAGAATTTCTCAACATGAAACTCCCGAAGAAAGTCTGTACATATTTTCAATGCAAGAAGGTTGATTGTGAGCACACGTTCATCTGGTGATTCGGGAATTTATGGGGACGAGTTTTGAGAGGTATTTTTGATGACATTAGCCTCGGTTTGATTGTCAACAGAATTCAGATAATTATGTGGCGTCGACAGCTGTGGTAACTACCTAGGGAGATTAAATGTTTGACCTTATATGATAGTTTCTTATACAAGTTTCCAAATTGGGGAAGTACTTTGTCTCGGTTGGTTTGAAAACATCACAGGATAAGTAACCAGCCATAAAAAATTAATTACAAGGATCATCGCTTATGCCCGCACTTGCTAACCCCTTATCGAAATATATTTATGGTGTGGGCTCCAATTTACTAGCAAGCACTTCACAAAAAGGTAGCTCGACTGTGAAATATGATCTCCGTGAGAAAACCTTCGAAGTTTGCCCAGTTTCTAATTAGTTTTTGGTGACTCTTTGATGTATTGGCGATTCAGTTCGATACTATCTTCATAGTCAATTTCCTTCATGCAGCGTCCTAACTAAATAATACAGCAAAATCCTCTTCGCATAGTTATGATGAAATCAAATTCACGAAGCGGAACTTCCTCAAAGGGTAATTCCTCCACAATCTTAACATTCCTGAGGCCAATATCATTGTGTGTGGGTCAATATTGGTAGATTTTGCCACATATTACGGGCCACGGTCACCGTTTGTGTTAAGAACAGTCACCGTTTTGTTAAGAACAGTCACCGTTTTGTTAAGAATAGTTACCTAAGGTTTTTGTGGTCTTGCCCTTCCGGCTCTTTGTGATCATCCCGGTGGGTGGAATACATGATTTTACACTTGAATAACTAGGTGTACTGGGTCGAACTCAAGATATCACGATATCTCTGGATCTTTCAAATAATCAACACACACCGCACAGGTCCCAGTGTTGTGAATGGGACTTAACACTTCTTTGAGCGAAAGCTACCGTGACCAAAACGCATTACAATCAAGCCTGGCTATAACGATACTGGCTATAACGATACTGGCTATAACAATACCGGCTATACCGATCTCTGGATCCCTTGAATATCAAACTCCCTTGACCTTTACCGAGGAAAACATTACACAAAATTATCGCTAATCCTCGTTACTTGATCTATTATAAGGATACTCTCCATATTGAGGATTTTACTATTCTGAAGGCTTTCTGGTGGTAGAGCCCCGGAATCAAATTGTGAACACCTATTTAGTGCAATTGCTTTAGCATCTGGAAAAACACGCGCGATAAAGGGATTTGCAATATTTTGTGTGTCTTTTGTGGCACTTTTCTGCTTTCTTCAGCGCAGATACGCGCAATTATATATGATTCTTCACTTTTTTAGGGAATAAGAACACTTCTTGAGGGTTGAAAGCACATGTAGCTGCTTTTATTCACATTTATATGCTCGTAACATCAAATGTTTTGTTCCCTGGTGTGTATCAACTCAGCCCCACCTCCCAAGTGGATATACTCAAGATATGTTGCTCAACTGTTGCTTTACCTTCACCTCAATAATTACTGAAGTTGATTTAGTAGCACTCATGATGGCTCGAATAAGAGGTAATGCTCGAGCTCCAAGAAGAGCACGCGCCGCAAGAGCAAGAAGTTCAATTCTTCCTAAGACAGACACAGCCTCCTGGACGAGCCCGATAGAAATAGACGTCTTACTCAGTCTGAACCTCGCAATTGATATAAGGGGGAGTTCGGCTATCATACTACTTAAACTGCTGTATCCGTGTCGCTTTCAAACGACAAAATGACCAGGTAGCTGCAGAAAGGCGAAAACTCGTCCAACTGACTATCCGGAGCTTAAAGACCGATTGCTTCTATGGATTTAAAGAGAAGAAATTGTTGGTCTTATGGGAGGCTTCCTTAAAGAAAAAGGTGCCAGATTTTTTGGGAAACAGTGAGCCCTGGCGCCAACCCAAGCTTTGAAATGGCTGGCCCCGTAAAAATCAGGAAAGATTTAACATCTTTCACCGGGTACGTTTCGGAGAAGCTGACGGAGTTGATGGAGCATATCCTGATGACCCTAAGAAGAAATTTAGTTGTGTTGAGGGAGAGTTTGAGCCCTTCATTACGTATCATGTGAATCAATCAGGTTCAATCTGAAATGACTTTCCTGATAGAGGCCCCTCTTCCCTGAAACACAGTGGGAAAAAGAAAACGAAGCAGAAATTGTGCGACAGAGATGTTAATCATGAGATTATGGTCACGTTTATCATAAGATTATGGTCACATTTATCGATAAAAAGGCGCCTTGCTGATCTCTAGGAAAGAATAGTACAGAAACCTCGTTTCTTGACGTAGAATGGAAGTTTAATAAGACCACTGCAATGAGCACAGATTATGATCAGGTGGTTGCTAGATTCGGCCGAGAAGATTCTCAGTCAGATGGAGCAACAGCCAACTGGGCTGGAAGACTTGTACCAAGCTACTGCTCAGCCAGATATTGAGAGTGATGTCGAGAGCGACGATGGCGTGGTAAGACAGAGCGGTATCAACAAAGCGGCATTCACATGCATGCTCATGGGCACATATTGGCCATGTTCGAGTACTCCGAAGAAAACGGTTACAAAATGAAAAACGTCTCAGCGGCGAAATCTTAGAAAGAATGGTGTCAGAGAGAAATTCTAGAGGTAAAATTTCCAGAGGTAGCGGCCAGACTAATATCTTTTGCTTTGGCGAAATTAGTAGATAGAGTATTAAAAGCGTATTTTCCATAGCACCATCAAAATTATTACAAGAATCCAGGATCTTCTTACGACGATTTACTGAATCTAGGACTAGATATTACATGAAATCCTGGCTCCTTGGATTATTGTTAGTTGGCGGTTGGAAGTTTTGGTATCGTTACAACCAGGATTGACTGGCGTGCCTTCATGTACGGTCTAATTGTAAGTCGTGACTTTTCGCAAGATGAAACCCGTGATTGACGAAGCATCACGAAAGAGCAACTCGCTGAGAATAGTCACTCCATTCGATCTTGCAGATTTCATTGCTACTTTGGACGATAGGACCCAATTACTCTTATGTTTGAATTTATAATGCTATAATATGATGTTTTAGTATCATACTCTGATGATATTGACCTATTTCCTGAGAATGGGTGCGTGGTTCTTCTTGGAGCAGTTGAATCGATGAATGATTCTTTTGCTCTCTTTAATTAATCTAGCGTGGAGGCCTCTACAATGTCGCGTTCTAATAAACTCAGCCAGCCAGCAGGCGTGGGTCGAGACTCTGATTCATTGAACTTGAAATACGCTTTAAGGTTCATCCTTCTTCGGCAGCATCTGTCATTTCGAACATGGCGACGAACCATGAACTGGAATACTGCTGTTAAAGCGGGGTGCATCTCAAGAATTTTCTTGTTATCGGAGAATATGATGAGCTGCAGACGATTGAATTTCACAGAACTTATGGGCTCAATGCCTCTTGGTTTGTAGCATGCGAATCCTTGGGCCTGGAATCCTCCCGTTGTGGAACAGCCTCTTAGCATTAGGTCATCAATGACGATTTCTAGGCCGGATTTCACGATCTCTCGTAGTCTTTCGTACTAGCAATTTCAACTCAGAGGGCCCCGAGGAACAAATAAAGGGACTGGGCATAAATATGGTGCCGCGAAGAATCGTCGGAACAATATGCTATCGCAGATATTCCAGCCATTCTGGTCAGATCTGTACTGCCTGTACTTGCGTGTCGGAAAAACCTGGTACACCTGTTTCTCTCACTTACTTCGATCTTGGGCTCCTTCATCCACAGTGACCCATTGCCGCGGCTGCAATTTTACCCGAAGATTGCATTGTGGCTCCATATGAAACTGCCTTGATAGCCTAGCTCTTTGAAAAAAGATCGCCATCATCTAGTTGGATTCAGAAAGCTAGTTCTCATACATGGGGCTGTTTTTCACAGTGATACACAGGGGTTGCAGCTTTTATCTCTGAAGATATGGCCACAAGATTACGTAGATGCTTGCTGGCAGAACTAATTTCCATGGAAGCTTGTTTTGCGATCGACCATTGTAGTATGTCTCATACACACGGAAACCCACTTTCTTCCAATTGTCTCTCGCAAAAACTGTTCGCGTAGAAGCTGGCTTTTTCAGCAACCACACGTGACGCCTGGGTAAAGCAATTAAGGAAGTTGAGCTCAAATCACCACGGCAGTATCATTCCATACTTGAGCGGCGTGCACTAGAGTTTTGTGCGGGGAAAGTAAGCAAAGAGAGGAGAAGAAGCTCATCAAAAGGATTGGCCGGCTTTCGGTCTCTGATCGCAGATTCAATGGCTCGATCGACAAAGCAAAATTATGAACACACCGTAGACTTCTTATCGGAGACCGCGGTTAAACAATGATTCTCGACCGTGTCGACCACAACACATGTAGCGTGACCCTGGCCCTCGTGATCGAAGTTTTACCTCGGTATTGTTTGATTCTGGCCCGCAAAACACTGTTGACGTGCGTTACAGCGAATCCTTCTATTGACACCAACCGTGTCTCGCCCGGAATATTGGCCCCATCTCCATACTGCCTCACATGCTTCTACGAGGCGATGGATTGCATAAATTATTCCGTTGGCACATTCGCATCAATACGATCGACGTTGAGCAATTTACATTTCCTCTTCCAACTCCGTACGCGCTGACCGCGCCCGAAAAACTCGCTTCGCGTTGCCCACGGGTCGATGGAAGCCCCGCTTGCATTTACTAAAGAGTCCATTTGCTGAGTTTTTTTGGAATTTACGATCAGCTTGCATGATCCCGTGACCTTTGTCTGACATGTTTTAGGCGTGCTTATGAACAATCCTGGAGATTGGCCAGCGCTCTTGTAGATCTTTGGCGCAACTGCGCGGTGGTGTTGTGCTCTGTATTGTTTGGTGACAATGAAAACACGCCAGGAACATCAACTACGTGAATGAGAGCATACGCGCCAGTAATGTTGTGTTGGTCTGTCATGGCGGACGTTGCCCTATATAAAGAGCTTTTTGTTTCTGTGTCTGGTTGTTTTTCCCCCATCATTCCCAAACCATGAGACTTCTCACCGCCATCTTCTTAGTGGCATTAGCCCATTTTGCCAGTGCCGCTATCGACGTTCCCGGGCTCGAAGCTAAGGTTTATAACGTTCCGACCAAGTTCAAATTCACCGGAGATAAGCAATATCACCAGCAACTCGATACAAAGTTCAAGTTTATGCAGGCTGTGTCGGCAGTCCGGGACATCGACTATGATTTCTCACACGTCAAAGAGTCCGAGGCTATAATGAAGGAAATGTCGGGGTTTTTTGTGGCCCCCGAAACTGGCGAGTTCCACTTTTCTTTGGATGCTCTGATGGCAGCCACTCTTCAAATCGGTGCAGGCAAAACTTGTGTGAGTGAGGCGTATAACAGTGTATCGATGGATAAGGTCCTCAGAACCCTGGAGAAAGAAGTACTCAAGGTGAAGCTCGTCCAAGGCCAACTTTATCCAATCAGGATCTCTCAGCTCGTGCCCAAGGACCCCAAAGCCGGTGAACCCTCCTTCATTTCTGTGCTGTTCGTTGACCCACTGAACAATTATGTGAATGATATCTCTCCGCATGTGAAACAAGGTAAAGCTTTTGAAGCGCCCGAGCTAGTGACTAAAGGTGCCACCCCGAAAAACCAATTGAAATCATGCGACTCAATTGAACCAACAGTTCTCGGGTTTCAGGTAAGATCTCTTTCGGCTCCAAGTAAGAAAAATTTTGACATGATCAAGGACATCAAGTCGAAGGACTTTGTGGATCTAGAACCAGTTTCAAAGATTGAGAATCCTGCTCGGATTCATGGGGTCACCGTAAATCTGCGCAAGTTTGCAGTCGAGTATACTGGCTTCATCAAAGTTGGCGAGACAGGTAACTACACGTTTGAGGTCTCATTGCAAGGCGCCTTGTCGATACAAATTGCTGAGCCAGGACATGATTTGGCGGAATCATCGCCGGTCTTCCAATTCTATGTCAAGGACAAATTGTCCACTAAGTCTTTCGAAACCCATCTCGTTGCTGGGACATTATATCCAGTGAGAATAGTGGTGGTCCACAAGAGAATCCGCTCACACTTCAGAATCATTTTGTCTTATGAAAACAAAGTACTTGATCCTTCAGATGTATGGTTCCATAAGGAGGTCCGGGAAACAAATAAGCATGCCGTCGCACCTGCAATTGATGACATCGACACTAAAAATCTTGCATCAGACAGCGGAAGTGTTTCAAGCGGGTTTGAAGAAGGTTCTTCGATCTCCGATATCGCCAATAGTATCCTGGGGACCGTGTTGGATTCCGGGATTGTCGATAAAGACATGGATTCTGATTTAGCAAAATTCAGTGAAACTTCTGATGGCGAGAATGTCTCTGAATCAAGTCTTCCGGATATACCTAGGCAGCCTTTGTTGCCCAACTTCAAGAAATTGACGGCCGTTTTGTCAAGAAACCCGAGAGCAGCACCAAATCCCAACCGAGCTGAACCATCAAAGGACGCGGACAAAGTTGGGGGTTTTGAGTTGAGTGCCAGTGATTCGATGCCTCTGGAGACTTCGGTTACACAGAACAAGGATTTAGACGTCGCCGCTACATCTGCAAAACCCCCTCTGCCAGTGCAGCAAGAGAATGATGAGGCGGTTCAATTCCATTCGAAAGTTGTTTCAGTTGAAACCAACACTGGTGTCCCAGAAGAAGCAAAAAACCTTCCTGTTCTCAGAGAGACTCCCGAGTCTCATCCTGAATCTTCCTCTGACTCAACTCCCGATGCTCATCTTGAGTCCTCTCCCGAGGCATCTCTTGAGTCCTCTCCCGAGGCATCTCTTGAGTCCTCTCCCGAGGTATCTCTTGAGTCCTCTCCCGAGGCATCTCTTGAGTCCTCTCCCGAGGTATCTCCTGAGTCCTCTTCCGAGGCATCTCTTGATTCTTCTCCTGAATTTCTGCTTCTTTCGAATGTCGCTTCATTGACAGAGGAGGAAAGAGATATTGCTCATACCTCGAGCAACTTGAGGAACAAAGCCACATCAGTCATCACTAGTCACAGAGACTCTCCAGGTTCAATGCTTGCTGGATATAATGTCATTGATGAAACAACCGACTCTTCTGCCCAAATACACCTCACCACCCTTCTGTTGGATGTCGCGCCAACAGCCTCGTCGAGATCCGTCGCCAGCGATCACAGACAGGGTACATCTGCTGACACAGAAAGATCAGATCGTTTGTCTCAGGAAGAATTTCCATTGGTCAAGAGCGAATCTTCTGCTGCTGTTGCTTCTCTTTTTTCAGATACTGTGGAAACTTCGGACACTGTCGATAGTTCAGTCACTGGGATGTTGGGTTCGATGCAAGTCTTAAACACTGTTAAAGATACTCCTGTTGACCATTTGATGGTTCCTAACAAGGGCGGAGAGATTCAGGCGTATCCTTTCAAAGATGGCACTCTTGTACAAAACTGGAGCGCCAATTTGAATGTGAGTGCTGCTTTCCATATTTATCATGGCTCAGAGCTTAAAGCTAATCAATCTCCTGACTTGGTTTGCGAAGAGCGCAATTGTCTAAACAATGTCACTACTCAATCTTCAGATCTTTCCTTGATTTGCGAGAAGATTGACTGTGATGGTTCAAATGATGTCGCTATTTCTTCCCCTCAATTATCCTCGGTTTGCCGAGAGGGAACATGTATGGAATTTCAGTCTTTGGCGCTGCAAGATTTTATTGCCGAACTGTGTGGTCAAGGCTGTGATGGATTTGAGGAGTTCGAAACCGTTACTCAGACTCGAACTCTCACATCTACCATGTGCATTGAAGATTGCAAGCAGTCCGAGAATTTGACGGGTTTATCTCTTACAAAAAGTCTTGCAACAACATACTGTGGTGATGACTGCAAAACATCTATTGCTCCTGAAATCGTGCAAGCATCGAGTCTTTGTGATGATGATTGTGCAACGGTCACCACAACTTTGGTTGTTAGACATTCTCAATCTAGCGACCTCTCCAAAACGTCTGCAGGCTCCACGGGATCTTCTGAATATGTGTCAAAAACGTTTCAGGGTTCAACATCTCAAATTGTTGAAGGAACCGTTTATGAAGCAGGAGCAGGGAAGACATTCATCGGTTTTGTTTCCTTTCTCAGTGTATTAACACTTGTACTTTATTTTTAGACCAGGATGTTTGAGGTCCCGTGTCTACATATTCTGATTTTAGTATAATAGCTAGAAAAAATTCGTCTTTGAATCAATTGAATCACATGTAGTTGTTGAAAGAAAGGCTCTGCGTCGTGTCAACAAAACTAAAAGTTTACATGATACATATCTGGAAAATGACCGGCAATTCCCTGTAGAAATCTTGAGAGCGGGAAATCCGATTCTTCAAACGGAAAATGTTGACCCACAACGCCACCAGTGCCCTCCACTGTGGAACCTAATTTCTTGGTGTCATGAATTATGTACTTCATGAAATGGCCCATAAACGCGGATAAGCTTTTGGGATATTTAAAGTCAGCATTATCTCTCATCAAAATCCAAATTTCTCTTTATCTCCTTCGAATGCCGGCTCTTTTGCCTAAGCCTATTGCTTTGAGAAATACTCGCTACCGAAATTACTCCTTCAAGAACAAATAAACATATTCCACTGGAATGCGAATTCAGCAGGGCATTTCTCAATTTTCTGCAAGATTTATCGAAATCTGGACAGAGGACAAATTCAAGCTTCAGTGTACTTAAACTGGAGGAGAAGTGGGCATTGGTCTTCTCGTGGTGGTCACTTGTACTTCTCATGGAGCTCCTAAATCTAAAGATTTTCCGCTTGATACCGCGTACTTTACGGATCTCAGCGGGATTTTACTGGCAATTTGGCCCATTTTACGATAGATAGATATGTGACGGTAATTGCTGGTCTCGGTAGTTCACCTAAGAAAGGAGGCCCATTTCGGGACTATATCGCTCAAAAGCCCGTATCTTCAAGGGGCGTCTGTTTGGCCGCAAACGGTATTTCAGACGCTTTTAAAGGTAAGCTAAATGCTAGGAATCATAGTGAAAAGCTCTGGGCAAGTTTCTGGTAAGCACGGGGTGGTGAAGGGGCATTCTTTTGGCGATTTTCATAATGAAGAGTAGTTATCTTTAAACACTAAAAATAAGGCTTTTGCTGGCTTTTGTCTGTTGTTGTGGCATATAAAAACGGTATCAAGCTTGCTGGTGCCAATTTCACAAAACAAAGAGTCATAGTACCACGGTGTCAAACTTCATGGAGAACTGTATAAGCAGTGTAGCGATGAAAAGAGATGACAACGACGATAAGGGACTTGTCGAGCCAGATAAATCAGAGTGATTTAAGGAAATTAGAGTGAATCAAGGAGATCAAAGTGATGTAAGTAAATCATAGTAATTGAAGGATATTAGAGTGATTTAAGAAAATAAGATTAATGTGAGTAAATGAGAGTGATGTAAGGAAATCAGAGTGATTTAAGAGAGAAGATTGATATAAGTAAATGAGATTGATGTGAATTAATGAGAGCAATGACTATTCCAAATCCTGTAATATGGAGCTTTACACACTGTGTCCATGTTCAACGACAGACCTAGTGAACTTATATGGTGTGTGGATGTCTTGCTAATCTTGTCTTACATGTATTAGTCTATGTTAGTTTTGTGGAACTGGTCTTAAAAACCGTGTGGAAAATTAGCACCGTTTTATTAACAGGTTTAGAAAGAAATTGAGCGGAAGATTAGCACCGTTCTCTTGAAAGGTTTAAGCAGATTTTCAATGGATATCCCCTTTAGTTTTTGCTGCAATAGTCTCCGAGTATCTTCACATCTCAATACCTTCACTTTTGACTTTCAGCGTTCTTATAATGTACATGGTGACCTGTTTCCTTTCCTTAATTTCAATTGACACTGAAAGATTAGCTTGGTGGGGGTTTATGAAAAATAACTGATCTCGTGCTGGCTTCGGGCTCAAAATTTTATATACTTCAATCTCTTATGACTTTAACTTGAAGCACTGATTATTAAGAGCCAATATACATCCTCATGAATGTTCGTGCATGAGTACTGTGAGTATTTCCTCTTTGAGTAAGCACCCAACAATTTGCTCATTGATTGGCTGTGTGAGTATCTTCCCGTCGCTCAATTTACAAAAGGGCGAGTTCTCATGTAAACGGAAATCTCACCTTAATCAAGCTTCTTCAACCTTGATGATCCTTACTGAGCTTTATCCAACTTTTCGCAGCACTAACTCAATAAATCTCATCCAATGAGTTGATCAGCTATTCTATATTATAGAAAAAACCATCCTTACGGTGTCACAGCTTGAGCATACATTGTGTTAGTACAAGTTATTATAAAGGTGTCATTGACGCCATTGCTCCTATTGTTAATTAGAAGCGTGAAGTCTTTGATGACAGAAACTCATCAGTTCATCTGATGCTATAGCTGTTCGTGTCAATTAGCTTATTGATGAAGTTGCCTCACTCAATCTAATTCACTCTCAACACGTACGTTCACCGTGTGTACATTTTGAGTCCTGTAGAGTCGTGTAAGTTAGGAATCTTGTTGCGCGTTACGCGCGTTTTACGCCAAAATTACGATTTACGAAATTTGGGGCCACCGTAGTCACCATCGTAATCGTAAATCATGATTTGTGGCGTGATTTGGTCTTAAATGTTTCGTAATTTATCGTAATAAATTTCTTAATTCTTCGTATTATGTTTGGCATTTGTTCATAATCTTATTTGAGGGAAATCTCTCCATTAAGCATTATGAAAGTGTGTTGATAATATAGATTTATGTATTTGCCTACTTCAAAACTGTGTTCCACCAAGCTTTAGTGCAGATCTTAGCAGATGGGTACAACATATGTCGGTGTTTAGATTTTTAATGCTTGATTAAAGTTGTCATATTCCCCGAGTATTTATGGGTATACTTTCGAGAGCAAGAAGGAACGTTACACGTGAGCGAGACAAGCCTACCTTGGTCAGGTTTAATCTCCAAGACTTGTCGTTAAAAAAGACCTAATTTGAAAGCAGGCAAACTCGGCTGTTCCAATCTACTGGAATCAAAATCAGCCTGTGAGCTAGACTCTTCCGAAGAAATATCTGTGATCTTGATTGGGCTCGCAGAATGGTGAATTTGGGCTTTGGAGAAAGCGGCGTGAACGAGGCGAGTCGTTCTCGTTTTTTGTTTTCAATGAACGGGCGAGGAGAATTCGAGTATCACAAAATTTACGGCCGTGAATCCGTGCATGTCAGGTACTTCTGCTTGGACTTCAACCCAATATCTGATCAAGATGTGCAGCACTGGTTAATGAGTACCTTACTACAGAAAGACCTTGAAAAGCCATGAAAACGCACAACAGACGTAATAAAAACCGTTATAAGCGTAAAAACCGTAAAAAAAGTAAAAGCCGTAAAAGAAGAATTAGGGTGGGATATGGGTTCTTTTTCCAAGAATTTGAGGTGTTCTCACGTGAGAGATCAAATTGGGGTTGTTAAAACCATCCGAAAAAATACTGAATATCTATAAAAAAGGAATCACAAAAATAGAGCGCTTTTATTCGAAGGCAAAAAACAGCTAAAACTCTTTTAGACTTTTCCTCAATGGCTGGTGATTGGTTGCCGTTAATTACTGTAGATAATGCACCCAAAAGTCCATGATACCTGCCATCAATATATCTGTCAAAGCAATCCTAGACACTTAAATTGAAATGTTAATGTTGTGAATGATTTGTTGCTGATTTATCTGAGTGGTGAATATTCTACGTAAATAGCGAATGCTAATTCATGGCCATTGCCCACATTGCAAGTCTTTGTCATAAGGTAATCACATTAGCAGTGGCGCCTTTAGCCTCAAGGTGCACAACGAAATGTCAAATATGTAGAATCTACTGCGTAAAAGTCACAACGTAAACATAAAACGCATTACGTCAAATCACGATTTACGAAAAAGGGGTCGTCGTAATCATGAATCGTAATCGTAAATTCTTAGCATAAACGCGTAATGTTCATTACGATTTACGCAAAATTATGACAGCGCGCAACACTGTTTGGAATCCCGCTGCTCACTGGTGAATGCTTTTGGGTAGGGAACGACTCAGCAAGTTGTGCCCCAGTCGATTTAAGAATTGGTCCATGAGGGGGATTTTTTCTTCAGATCAAGTGGAATTCAAAGACGAATATTGATTATATGATATTCGGATAACTCCGGCGATGCAAGACCAAAGGGTCTTCGGCCTGAACCTCGTTAATTATCGATTGCCGGTATCAGCGTAATCCGCGCATCTCACCCTGCGGAATGAATTACAGCAATAAATTACAACCTCGGACCTCGCTTAGTCTCAATAAGTCCTCCTTGTAACGTGGATGCCATGAATCGCAAGAAGGACCAAGAACTCACTGGAATGCTGACTGGTGGGGACACTTTGGGAGCAAGACTGTCTTGATAATTCCAAATTTGTGCTGTCGCATCTTGGGTAAGTTAGCCTTTTTTTCGTTAGTCATGTATTGGTACAATGTAAAAGTACCCAATCGGGGGGCATATGTGGTTGGGAATGGCGTGGCCCACAAACCCAACCATCGTTGATTTCATTTGGCTATAGATACACTAGCCAACTTTCAACAGTTGACCTTGTATCTCAGAGTGTTGGCGTCTATTTTGATTTGAGTGGCTACTTTGTTCTGATGGTGTCTCAGAATTGTTTTTCATAGCTCTGGCTGTAAAATTGTAAGTTCCTGTGAATCTCTTGGGTTCTAAGCTCCGGTAGACTTGCGATGTCCTCCGTACTGTCCGGTCGTTGGACTTCAAGTCTCATACGTCGTCGAGTCCTAAGGAAATGACTGACGCAAAAGAGGAACTTATCGACGTTGGGTGATGCGTTGTTGACGGAGCCGATGACTATGCATTGATAAGGGTGGTTGGAAAACCCTGAAGCGCGCCATATCGTTTTCGAAACTTGGCAAGGGGTAGGATCATACTGTATCCTTAACCTGAGAGGCTTGTATAGACAACCCATACATCTCGTATTAGGCTTAGAAGGATATATCGAGCCCATATAGGACCATTATCCTATACCTGGTAGCGCCCGCTTGGAAATAAAACACAGGCTTTTAATTGTTTTTTAAAAAAAAGGAAACGAACAATTTTGGTGTCTGGATGGAAAAGTGGAACAATGTGTGGTTCTCTCCGTATGTCCTATTAATATATCATGTGAGTTTTGATTCACATAATGTACACATTCTTATCATTTACAGATGTCTTCACACAAACGATCGACTACTCTCACCCCCTTTTTTGAGGATGCTTAGTCCTCAAGCATCTGCCAGACTCGTAGTGATCGCGTATCCCTTCATTGGTCAATGGGCAGGTATCGATGTCTCCACGAGTTTGATGAAAAAGCTTATTGCGTGTAAACACCACATAGATCTGAAAAATCCACAACAGTCGATTGACAAGGGAAGAGTTCATTACGTTCTTCTTAATGACAACTGAAGGTTGTCACAGTATTTTGTAAGTGCTTGGAGGTCTTCCAGCATGAGATATTAGTAACCTTGGTTGTAACACCTTCTAATTTACAAAAGAATAGGTCACTATTTTCTGCTTTTGTAAATGGAAGAATGTCACCGGACCATTGTAAATGGAAGAATGTCACTGGACCATTATAGATGGAAGAATGTCACCGGACCACTGTAGATGGAAGAATGTCACCGGATCATTGTAAATGGAATAATATCACCGGACCATTGTAAATGGAAGAATGTCGCCGGATCATTGTAGATGGAAGAATGTCACAGGACCATTGTAGATGGAAGAATTTCACCGGACCATTGTAAATGGAAGAATGTCACCGGACAGAAGAATGCCACCGGACCATTGTAAATGGAAGAATGTCGCCGGATCATTGTAAATGGGAGAATGTCGCCGGACCATACGAGTATACTTGCACCAAAGTGTCCGTCGGGTCACCGGACCATTGTAGATGGAAGAATTTCACCGGACCATTGTAGATGGAAGAATGTCACCGGACCATTGTAAATGGAAGAATGTCGCCGGACCATTGTAGATGGAAGAATTTCACCGGACCATACGAGTATACTTGCACCAAAGTGTCCGTCGGGTTCGCGGAGCGTCCCTATTTTTCGTTGAGCGCCTACGGCTGCTTCATTTGTTTCTGTAGGTACGAGCTAGTGGTCCTGTTTGTTTTTTTGAGACGCCTTTGGCTAGCCTAGTGTTTAATATATGGGCGCTGTAGAAGCCAGCCCGAATTGTCTAAATTGTGTGTGGCGCGATACGCAGTCTTTTTGTTTGTTGAAAGCAATTGTTTGCCTTGTTTGTTTTCTCTTGGTGCTAAATATGTTGGGATGGAGACTCTTCGATTTACATCAGAAGTAAGTGACTACCTCAAGCAAATCGACTCATGACTCCTAGATCCTTCAGGTATGTCACTATTCATCATTCTCCCCCTTTGGAATTCTTCGGGTCATCGTTATTCAATTTCTCCGTTTCAGAATCATGTATTTGACTTATCTGATTTATCCAGTTTACCTGATTTATCCAATTTACCTGATTTATTTGCTAGTGTATTTCACACGATATCAGACGCTGTATATGTAACTCGAAGTTTGAGCCTCTCGCGGCCTCGCACCTCTTTCTTCCATAATTGCACGGCCCCCTCGGTTCCGGTTGCGAAATGCACAGGTCCGAACTTAAAATCGTGTATAGCTTCTGTATACTCGACTACAGAATAAATCCACAAAAACCAAAGTACTTTTCAAAGTTTTATATAGATGAATCTCTCTAAAGTTAAGTTAAACAAGAACCTTGGCTCAAAGATTCTTTTCAAAAGATCAAGTCGCGAGACACAAAAGCCAAATCCACGCTACTCCTTCGAGGATTCTTTGGATTGTTCTGATAGCAAGGTCCTCAACGTGATTCTATCCAATGAATACGCCCCGAACTCTGCCATTCTTAAAGATTTTACAACAAAAGGAAAGTTTCCGAGTTGGGCGTTCGATCCCTCCTTCCTGGGGTCCCTGGAACACAGGATAGCCGAAGAGCCAAGAGCCCTAACTGAGGCAACACGAATAAAGAACTGGTAAAAGATTACCATGAAACGATGAAAAGCCACTGGAACAAGGCATTGAAGTTGGAAATGAAGTTGGAAATGAAATTGGAAATTAATAGCAGCAACATTCAGGCTCCTTTTGTGAGGATGTTTGAGTCATTGACTGCTTGCCAAACACTGACAAACAACTCATTGAACTAAGCTGAGATATGGCAACGCTTTCCATTGAACAATACCAATGACGCCGAAACAAGCACATTGGCTAATAATCTACCACTTCTTCAAGTGATTTCAAAGCCCTACACAAGACTCGTGCCTCCTCAAATTGGACGGTAAAGACGCGTAACACCTGGACAGGTTGCTCGGTGATCTATTAGCCCTTGCCCGCTGTGAAACCTACTATGCTCCATTCCTCAGGGGTGATAGTTTGAGCTGATTAGTATGGAAGCATACAAAGGAGAACGTAGTAGGCTTTGTAACTATTCTTTTTTTCGCTATATGTTGCTGTGATGCTGGCCATTTCCACATCCGACTCCCGTGAGTTAAATTCGCAAAACTAAAGAATTTAGAGGTATTGGGAACGATGCGCTTGCTGTGGCTATCTTTAGTCTGTCAATTGCAGGCTAAATGATGATACTTCTTTCAAATGTCGCCTATAAGAAGACATTTTGAGCCACACCAGCCAACATTTCCTATCCTTTCTAACTTAATATGCTTCAGAAGTTTTGCTGTGGCGAACACTCTTGTTAATGGGCCATACCGCCAAAAGAGCTTTTCTTCATTCTACTACCGTGGAACTGTCTACCTGAAAACGCACGGTTAAGTGCCTGCTGAAGACAAGAGAAACCTTTCCAGTTTTGACAAGGAAAGAGTTTGCGATAAAAAAGCACAGAGGTTATTAGAAGCTGATACAGACTCTTGTGTGCTTATAAAAAAGAGCCTCTATCGTGCCCCAATGAACATGAATTGACGTGGAGCCTAACTATGATAATCACTCTTGACATCTAACAGCTTATTATTGACAGGCCGGCGAGCTGGAATAATTAAACATGAGCTTCACAACATTTCACACTTGAAAGCTCAGGTAATTCATGGGAAACGATATTTTGAGAAAAGTGGTGATGTCATTCACGTTCACAAGATCGCAATTGAAGAGGTTTCTCATTCACGTGCCAAATAGAGAAATGGTTCTTACTAAAAAATCAAGTATTCGAAAGGCATTATCGCATTTTATATGATGTGTTTCACCGCATATTACCTCGAGCATGCATAATATAGCGAAATAATACATCGTGCCGACACGGCTTCTGGGTATCCACTTAATAATCAAATTATTTACTCACGCGGGATGTTTTGGCCAAAAATGTATAAATAGAACTTTTGTTTATTTTTATGTACTCAAGAATAAAGCACTTATAGAGCGGAATCACGAGAGAGATTGTGACATATAGGTAGATAGATAACTCCGAGGACGTAGGGTCGAAAGTATTGCGGCCTGAACCTCGTTCAATCTCGATTAATGTATTAGCATAACTGCTCATCCAACTATTGTCACACAAATTGACAGTTCTTGCCTACCTTACCACTTTGCCTCCCACACTGGACGAAGGCTGAGACTCCTGCAAAGTATCGCTTCGACACCACTTTGATTCTGTCTCAACAATCCGTTCATCAATCATCTCTGCGGTCTTCAAGGAAAGCGTCTCCAAAACCTCTACCTCACTTGCCAGATAGACTTTCTTGATATGATGCATCAACTCTTCAGCGTTCATGTTAGGCTCAGTTTCGTGTACACGAGTTAAGAATTCCAGAAATGCCTCACATCTCCCATTTGTGTCATCTTCTGGTAATAATCTAATATGATAAAAGAATTTATCAATCTCTTCACATAAAGATTGCGCGTCCATGCGAAATGTTGGAATCAAAGCCAGGGCTTTCAAAGGCGTGTCAAGCTGGACAGTCAGAATCAAATCACTACTGCCAGAATTTCTCAGCCCCGTGTTTGCACACACCAAGGTCTCGTCTCTTGAATAGAAAGAGCTTTCAGGAGCATTCGTATTCAATTTTGTGAAAGCTTGGTTGTCGCCTTCTGGCAGTAACTTGATTTTTTTATTGGCTTCGAGAATTCCATGATGGCTAGTATACGCTAGCATGTCTTCCTTCTCTGAAACTCTTTTGGCTGCAATTAGTTCACTTGGCCTCTTCTGTAAAGGTTTTTGAAGAAAAGAGCGCAGGCGAGGAATATCAAATTTCGTACAGTTGACAGGCGGTTTTACCGTTGCGGTTGCGTTGGCTCTTTGTTCAGTTGATGCACCCCGTGAATGCTTCTTGAAAGGTATATTTTTTCCATAGTCATTCGGTCCTTCATGCATGGGACGTTCCGAATACGCTAGAGAAGGCCTTGAAACCGCTTCCTCGCGAGAGTTAGGAGCTTCATTTATGACTTCGCTCACTAATTTCACTTCAAGAGTTTCAGCTGAAATACTGAGCATTTTGTCTGATTGGTTTCTCAGATCGACAATATTGGTTACCTCAGATGATGAATTGTTGATACCTTTGGCTGTGATTACGGCTTCTTTTTGACACATTGATAGGGAAGTAGAGGCTGCAGTGTTTGGACGTCTTGAAGAGGGTTTTGAATCCTCTCTGTAACATTCTTGTCGTGTTGACATGCCCAACTGATCAGAGACAATTGAGGATAAATTCTTTATCCTTTGTGACTCATAATTTCTAGGATGTGGAGCTGCTTCCAAATTGGATGCTTTAGAAGGAGGCAAAGTTCTCCTGTTGGTCTCCTCATCGTCAAAAGATTCAAAAGGGGATATATTGCGGGCACCGGGTATCTTGAGGTAACAGGAATGATTATAAGGGAAAGTACGTGTCGAATCTTCATAATTTCGAGAGTTTCTAAGCAAGCCATTTCCTTCAAAATTTGCATTATCGAACTCAGAAAGTTCAGATTCCAGAACACTGTCATCAGAAAGATTTTTAGCGGGAATCTCGACCACAATTTTCTCCAGAGGATTTGCTGCTGCTTGAGACTCGTAGTCTGGGGTTTCTAAGGGATTAGCATCCGCAGCATGATCATCCAGGAGAATTTCTCTGATGAAGAGACGCTGGCGTGGAATTGACCTTGAAGCTATGTGGGTTGCTTTCGTAAAAGCGGCTCTCTTTTGTGTCAATTTGGTCGGGGTGTTCATTTCTATACTGTTATCTTTCTCAGTGCAGTTGGAGTCCTGGTCGATATGACTGCTCAGTTTAAGCCCTAAGGCACCACAGGCTACCGGAGTTGAGTTTTCTCCTTCCGATTTAGTCATGATTTCGTCGTCAACTTCCTGGAGGGCACCGCTGAGGTTTGAGCGAGGCATTCCTTGTTCGCTTGAACATTGGTTGTTCTTGAGCTTAAAAGTCGGGGTAGGTTCCACAAAGGTTGTTAGCTCAGGTGTCTTCGAATTTTGAACACTAGGTGATCGCTCAAGAAGACCGATCGGCTTTTTGAAAATGGATTCCAATATCTCATGTACATCTAGGTCAATGTAACTGATGGGTCTAGCTCTGGATGAACCGAGTTCTTCAGTTTTGTGCAATATTCTTTCGGTGCACTTGTCCAGATTACCAGAATCAGGGCTTTCATTTTTATGTTGCGAGACGACCGACTTGACCGAGTATGTATTCTTCTCTTGACTGGATGCAAGCCAATGGGGTGACGCTTGGTTTTGATTGCCATGACAAGCATTCATGGCCGCGGTTCCCTGCTCCAATTGGTCACTTTGGTAAAAAGAGATATTTGCTTGATGTTTCCTGATAGTTCCCAGCATCTTGAGAAAGAAGCACCTCCTTTGAGGATTCCCGCCCCATAGCTCCCGACATTTGTTCACGTGTTCGACCCAGGGGTCATTTGCAAGCCGCCAGCCGGATATAGATGATTTGCAGTACATGCACATTACGGTATCATCTCCCCTAGTACGAGGATCATAAAAGAAGCCTGCAGTGGCCATTCCAAGAGCAGTGGCCTTAGTTTCGCGGCGCGGATGGTACTTCCAGATTTCTTTGAACGTGGCTAAGCGAGTGGATATTGCCTCTTTCGAGTGAGGGGCGCATATCTCCACTGGCAGTCCATCTGTCTTTGATACATCACTCCAAAACTTCAAAAGGTCTGAAGCACTATTGATTTTGTGAGAAACTGTGAGATAAGAGTGTATCAAGGCGTATGGACAGCTGGGTTGATGTTCAAGATGTAAGCGAGCAACCTCGGTTTCGCCGCCAAGGCCTGACTCTGATTTTTTGCACCAAAAACACGTTACACGGTCATCAAGATGTTTTGTAGGAGCAAAGTAGAATCCAAGAATTGCCATCTCTTCCTTCCCAAGAGTCGAGTGAGGCCAAGTTTGGCGCAACTGGTTTGTTCGTGAACGGAACCCATCAGTGAACGTTGCAAGGCGTACGTCTCTATATTCATATCCTACCTGTGTGCCAGCTCTAGTTGATTCGGACAAAACTATGGCCTCTCGTGACCGTTTCCCCATATCGATAACTTCCTTGTGCAAATCAAAGGTGGCGATGGGAAAAGGTGTGAATTTGTGATAGGGAGAATTAAGTACGGTTTGTATATTTCGACTTCGTAGCACGTTTGTTAGCTCGGGTTCTCAAATACACGAGATGTCGAAGTGACACAAAAGAGTCAACATGAAGAAAAGCACAATTTTCGCACTTTTCATACTTATGGTATAAGACGTGGTGACCAACATTTGTGATTAATTGTGACACAAACAGAGTAATGTATTTCACTAGTACAGTGAACCCCCGCTATTTTGATACATCTTTTGCACGCGTATCAGAGCCACATTCCGGGGTACCCAAGTAGACGAAAATTTTACATGAATCGAGCAGCGATATTTTCCTAGTTTATTTCGAGCGAATAAAAATAATATAGTTACAGAGCCCTGAGAGAGTTACATCATAAAATAGGATTTAAATGGAACTAATAATTATCCGTGACTTCTCTTGGTGGTAAATCCCCCTTCGGAGTTGATTTATCTGACAATCCTACTGCCCCGCTGTCTTTCTTATTTCCTTCAGACGTATCGGCTTTCTTACCATCCGTTGTCAACTTGAAGGAAGTGCTTGATAGGCATCAAGTTTCAGCTGTGGCTGCCCATCAGTCTGCTTTTCTCAATGCTAAAAAATTATACGATCGCCGTCATTCCGATCTTCAATTCGAAGCAGGTCAAGAAGTGTATCTCGATGTGACAGACCTAGGCAAACATCTGGATGCTCACAATTCTGCACTTTTGCCCAAGTTACGCACGAATTTTTCTGGCCCTTTTGTTATCGACAAAGTCATCAGTCCCGTTAATTACCAGTTGGTAATGCTTCCTACGTTTCTGGGTCACCCAGTTTTTCATATCAGTCATCTTCGTTTGAAGAAAAGCATCCCAAAGGGGTACTTCATTCCACTGCCTGATCAGGTGCCTTTGAAGAAATACAAAGATGGTTCGCATTTAGTCGAAATTGATGCGATTGTTGATCATGTTAAAGCTGGCTCTGGTTGTTGTTAAATGGGAAACGAATAGTTAGATGCGCAGTTACGCGAATACAGTTAATCGAGATTAAACGAGGTCCAGGCTGCAATAATTTCGACCTTACGTCCTCGGAGTCATCTATCTACCTATATGTCACAATCTCCCTTTTAATTCCGCTTGGAGGAAAAGAAACCTTTTCCGTAGTTGGAAGATTTTCTCTCCGACGTCCGACCAGCGCTCGTCTGGTGGGTCGTTCATCATTCAATTCCTCTCTGTTAAGAGCCAATGGATCCTAAAAAGCAACACTGATTGAGCTGGGGCCTGACACCCGTACACCAGCTTAGGCCACGAGAATTAGGTACCGGGCGAAAAGCATTAAAACTGACAGATGTTAGAGTATTCTGGGATCAATCAGCTAAGATTATGGTCACGTGTCAATCTATATCTTTAATTGAAATACTCTGGGCATTTGCTTCAAGAAAGGAGAGTGAACATTCCGTCCTGAAATACCCCGATAACTGCATCTCCCGATAAGTGCATGAAGAGCGCATGGAATATTTTAGGGCATGCTGGGGCCCCACACCCGTACACCAGATTAGCAGTTACGCTAATACAGTTAATCGAGATTAAACGAGGTTCAGGCCGCAATACTTTCGACCTTACGTCCTCGGAGTTATCTATCTACCTATATGTCACAATTTCCCTTGTAATTCCGCTTGGAGGAAAAGAAACCTTTTCCGTAGTTGGAAGATTTTCTCTCCGACGTCCGACCAGCGCTCGTCTGGTGGGTCGGTCATCATTCAATTAGAGCATGCGGATCCTTAAAACCAACAGGCACAGCCTGGTGAACCGGAAAATACGCCACGGACCACAAGATGGCTTGCGCCATGGTATGGGTTCTTGTGTGGTTCTACATTTCCTCATCGAGCTAACTCGTCGCAGCCAACACAACTTGCAAATTATCTCACAATTCCTTGGCGTCGTTACTTTACACCCGCAGAAGTAAAATACCTTGAGGCTTGGTTCCAAATGGCCGCCCTACTTTTCGGATTCAACCCTGCCCCCGGATAGCGTAGCTGCTTTCTCGGTAGGTGCGATTCCTAGCGTAGATCAAGGGCACCTGCTTCACTATGCGATGTGTGGCCACGCGGGACTACTGTTACCCGAACCCTTGAAAGCAATTGAGTCAATCAGTTTCTTCCATTCGCACAGCAAGAAGAGTCAGGCTTTTCCCCCTTGTGAAACGATTGAGAGAAAACGCAAATTTCAAGAAGTTCTGGTCTTTGCTTGGGAAGCAAGCATTGCAACCTAATCAATCGTTATCATACCTTCACCAGCAGTGAACCCCCGCTATTTAAATACCTCGTTAGGAGGGTCCCCGCGTTTTTGATCACAACTTCGTGCAAAAAATTCTAGCGTGATAGGCTAGAAATTTTATCATACAATAATAATGTCAAAAGGCCATGCCAAAAAAGTTGAATGTCTTTTCTAGTGCTATCGTCAATAAAAGACGTTTCTCGTGATAAACTCGTGATAAGCTAACGCGTGAAATTAAGAGGAGAACGTGCTTTCGCAAACCATAACGAAGGCTGAAATATTAGTAAACAAAGGTCATTTCCACAATTGAACCAACCCAATGTCCGGTTGTGACCTTTTTGAGTCCCTAAAGGCTTACATTAGGAAACGTTATTCTCTGGGAAATCCCAGGCCGACTCAGCGACAAATCTCAGCAATGTTTCTTTAAAAGTCCGGACGTAGAGTTGGCCAGTCATCAATCTCCAGAATCGTTGAAGAAGATTTCGCTTACCTCGACACTAAACTCAAGCTCAGTCTGAGACTGGGAAGAAATCGGTAGCCAAAGTGGCCTGAACTTGAAGAATCGCTCAAAGAATGGATACTTGTCATTCCAAGAAATGGAGGCTTTGTACAAGAGACTCAAATCGTCGTGAAGGCTCGCGCACTCTGGACGAAGTTGAATGTTACCGGTGAAGAAAGTCCGGTATCTTCTTATGGCTGGTTGGATAGAGTCAAGGGTCGATTGGGAATAAGGCTGAAGATGGTGAGTGACGAGGTCGGCTCAACTCGTCGAGAAACCATCGAAAAAATGCCAGCCGTTAGAGATATTTCCCGCGAGTATTTACCAAAGAATATCTACAATATGGACGAGATTGCACTTTACTATAAGATGGCACCTTCAAGCAGCCTTGTCCTTGACTCCACCTTGGGCAGAACAAAAAACTGCCAGCGTGTCGCTTTTGGTATGTGTTGCAACGCAGATGGGCTGGATAAACTTGAATTTTTCTCTGTGGGAAAGGAGTGAGTGATGCCGTGCCTCGAGAGCTTCAAGGTACGAGGTTGGAGGAACTCAAATATTGGTGGAGAAAAAACCAGAATGCCCGGATGTCAGGTGATTTGAAGGCGCAGTGGCTCAGTTGGTTCTACAAACACATCGGTGAAGAACGCGGGCTTCTTCTCTTGATGGACAATTTTAAGGGTCATTTCAGAGGTATAGAACTCTGCCCACCATCCCCAAATATTCGAATTGAGTTTCTTCCTCCATGCAGCGCTTGTATGTTTCAACCTCTAGATCAGGGTATAATTCAAGTCATAAAAGCTTACTATAGACAACAATTTGTGGACTGTTCTATTCATTTTTGGGAGAAAGATCAGGATGCTTATGATCACATCACATTTCGCCAAGCAGTTGAGTGGATTAGTCAAGCTTGGTTTGACTATGTGAAAGGATCAACTATGGTCAATTACTTCAGAAAGAGTACAATATTTGACCTCTCAGCTAGGACGAGAAACACGTCGCAGGAAGTTTGTGGAGTATCGTTCGAGCAACCAACCGAATCTTCTTTAAACTTTTACAGTATCGACGGAAACACTTCTGAAAGTTTTGGCTCAGGTGGGGAACTGACTTTGTGTGTTCCCGGCACGTAGAGCGACAATGAAGGTCATACTTTTTTCAGCACAGAAAGAGAGGCTCTCAGAGGCGAAAACCAGTATATTCTTGGCTCATCCAACCTGATCCTAAGCAATGAACGTCCTGACACTGAAGATGGAGACCCACTGTGATGAATTAGGTAAACTCTCGCAAGTGTGCGAGAACGGCTTCCTGTAAAACCGCCGCAGGGATTATAATGATAACGAAGGGTTTGCTGAGCGAAGGATGAAACGCGAGAAAAGAAGGAAATGGAAAAAATCGCCGACCAGGATGAGGCAAATTCAAGCGCTGACAGGAAAGTCGATATAGATCTCCAAAAGAATCAGGCTGTCCCCAATCTCAATGTTGTTTGCTCATCGCCATAGCCCACAATGTCCTTGAACATTTGTGCACATGGCACGGAGGCATCTAGCTTCGAGCACAACAAGAAGACACCACTTAGTTTCCTATGAAGGGAGTATGTTTCCTCAGGAGGGGGCGACAAACGCTCGTTCAACATCAACCCAATGTTGTCTCTGACTCTGTCTGTAATGGTCTGTTTCTTGAAGTTGAAAAGCTTGAGGCTAAGCGATGTTGTGCCCCATCTTCAATATTATTTTACACGCATTGATGAAATTCTCGCAAACACATCTGTGCAAGGTGATTCGGCTCAATCCGTATCTGAAGCAAGGAAACTAATGAACGAAGCCATGTCACCATTCAAGCGGATTGAGTGCCATCAAAGCTTTAATCGGGAATTCCACATGACTGGAAGTCTTATTTCCCATGACGAAGTTAGCATTTGAGAACCTCAGCGACAGAGTGTAAGACTCCAATTTCCCAAACTCTTTCGGAGCACTATTGCTCATGTCATGCATCGTTTATCAAGGAAGTGTATATTCAAGACAAATATTAAAATCAGCAAACAACTTCGAGCGTAGTATCAAAAGCGAGTCTCACGATTATGGCTTCTTATCCTAAAGATTGAAGAGAAAATATGGGTTGCGATTCCAAACACATTCGGCAAAAACATAAAACCAGATTTGGACAGAGAACTGTGATGTGATTCCATGATAAATATTACAGAGCCTTAATTTGGCCAGCAAATAATCATGACTATTATTTTGAGGAACTTTTATTCCATTCGTTCCTTCTTTAATCAGACGCCGCTGAAAAACATGAGAAATATAAACCACCCGCGCCAATAATGAAAAAACACATTTCTCTCTCAAATGAAAATTAGTAATCACGGATAATTATTAGTTCCATTTAAATCCTATTTTATGATGTAACACTCTCAGGGCTCTGTAACTATATCATTTTTATTCGCTCGAAATAAACTAGGAAATTATTGCTGCTCGATTCGTGTAAAATTTTCGTCTACTTGGGTACCCCGGAATTTGGATCAAATCCGCGTGCAAAAAATGTATTTAAATAGCGGGGGTTCACTGTAGCGTAACTGCTAAGCTGGTGTACGGGTGTGAACCCCCAGCTTAAACTTCGACAGGCCCTAAAATAATCCATGCGCTCTTGATGCAGTTATCGGGGTATTTCAGCACCGAATGTTCACTCTCGTTACTTGGCTCCAATGCCCAGAGTACTAAAAGTAAAAGCCCAGCGTGACCCGCGACCATAATCTTAGCTGATTGATCCCAGAATACTCTAACATCTGTCAGTTTTAATGCTTTTCGCCCGGTACCTAATTCTCGTGGCCTAAGCTGGTGTACGGGTGTCAGGCCCCAGCTCAATCAGTGTTGCTTTTTAGGATCCATTGGCTCTTAACAGAGAGGAATTGAATGATGAACGACCCACCAGACGAGCGCTGGTCGGACGTCGGAGAGAAAATCTTCCAACTACGGAGAAGGTTTCTTTTCCTCCAAGCGGAGTTACAAGGGAAATTTTGACATATAGGTAGATAGATAACTCCGAGGACGTAAGGTCGAAAGTATTGCGGCCTGAACCTCGTTTAATCTCGATTAACTGTATTAGCATAACTACGCATCTTACTATTCGTTTCCCATTTAACAACAACCAGAGCCAGCTTTAACATGATCAACAATCGCATCAATTTCGACTAAATGCGAACCATCTTTGTATTTCTTCAAAGGCATCGTTTCCCAATTATCAACAGTGCCATTCCGGTGTGAACGCGTCAACATGAGGAGGTTGGTTGAAGGCCCATTGCCATCATCCGTCAAATGGCCAACTTGTGAATTTAGAACAATTCGCTGGTCTGTCACTCGATTCCATATCAGAGTTCGGCTTGCTTATAAATTCGCCTGAAGAAGAAAGACGTAAAATGCAGCCAGCCGGAATTCCTAGCAGGTCCTCTCCAGGACTGTCTGAAGAACCGAAACACGCTCAGGCAAGTTTAGGCGGGCGCGAGCATTTTACGCCTGCGCAAACCGCTAATTTGATCCTAAGACTGGTTGGTGGGCAAAGTCTTTCCTTTTTCCTGTTGGTGTGTTTCCTGTTTGGTTTTGGTATAGACGGCAAAAACAGGTATACCCCGCAATCCAAGAACATTTTGAGACACCAAGCTGAGGTGTCTCCTGATGAAAGACTCCCTCGAATTCATTTTGACCACTACCAGCCAAAGGCGTAGCCTGCCGAAACTCATTGATTCTGGTCATTCATTATTGATTTCGATGTCAAAAAAAAGTATATTCCAGGAAAGAGTGGCTGATGTGGATCCATGAAGAGTTGTCGTACAAAGCTGATATGTCACTTTTTTTCCATCCACATTGCTCGATTCCTTTACATTCGGACTAAAGTTCTCTTTCCTTCTTGAGCAGATATGTAGTATCCAAAAATTGAGATCGCTTCTGTTGTGAAAAGTTTGCAAAATCGCCAAAGCACAAATATTTCTACGGTTTATTCTCGGATAATGACTCCTTTCCACAACTCCTTCTGTTATCTATCCAGCCAGCCTTGAAATCTGCCTCACTCAAACTACAAACAACTGTCAAAGGAACCTGCATTGCGTTGAATTGGTTGCCCACTTTCACACAGAAGATCTTGTCTGAGACAAAGTCATGGATAAGAACCACTATTTGAATGAATCGATGCCCCCCACAGTAAAACAAGAATAATCCAGCACTTTGACTCGAGAACTTTTGTAATTGAATGAGTCGATGTCCCCCACAGTAAAACAAGAATAATCCAGCACTTTGACTCGAGAACTTTGGCCGCATACTTTGTTCAGTAGCGAACATGCCGAACCACGTTCAATCTAGTCCGCGAAATCGACTGCAAACATGGCTCAAGGGCCCAATACTTGCGCGGATGGCTGGGTCAACAATCTTCTTGTCCGTACCTGGCCCGCCGATGAGTGATTTTCATTTCACCAAGCAGGTGAGAGAAAAATCGGCCTTATATATGGGTAGGATTTCATTCCGGAACTAGCCGGCAGAAACTCCACAAAAGTTAACTTACACCGATGATTAGCATATTATTTTCGTTTGCCGCCATGCTCGGTGGTGCGCTTGCAGTGCTCGAAGGATGTAATCCTTCACAAGTTATTAACAAAGGTTTTGAGGTCAGTTTCTACAGGTACCCGCTTTTCGGCACGAGCTTCAGAACCGACCCCAAGTTCTATGACCAGGGGTACAAAGAGTATGGATATTTAGGAACCATTCATGGGGTGCAGGCCATCAATTTCGAGAGAGTTAGCAGAGGTAGAAGGCCCGTTCAAGGCGAGATATACGGCTATGGTATCACCCAATCCAATTTTTCCATGACTCTCGAGGGGTATTTTTTGGCTTCTGAGACCGGAAACTACTCTTTCAATTTGTTTGCAGATGACGGTGGGTTTCTTCAATTCGGTGCGGGCCGCTCATGTTGCGGAAATGTTTGGGAAGACATTGAGGGGGATTCCTTCAAAGCGCAATGGCCCGGAACCGCACAAGCTGTCTTCAGCCTTCAAGCTGGGGCATTTTACCCAATTAGAATAGTTCATGTTAATTGGCACGGACCCGCAGGGCTCAACATAAGGTATGTGACACCCAGTGGGCGCATTGTGACAGAGATAGGCAGTGAGGTTTATCAAATCAATGGGCTTTGCACCACACAGTCCACGATTACATGGACCGGATCTGAAACCACGACCATCGAAAACACCGGCTCTCGCTATATCACTGCGGTGGTACACCTTCCAACTCCCACAGAAACATTGATATCATACTGGACTGGAGAAGATCTGACTTCCACGACCATTTTGGGCGGCTATGGTCAAAACAACACTGTTGTTGTTGCTTTACCTTACAAAGTAACAACTTCATTGTGGGATAGCTCCGTCTCAAGTACCATTACCGCGACTCCAAGCGATGGATCTCAGCCAACTATCATAATCCAGCTTCCCCACTCAAGTCTGTCGGAAAACTCGGTCGATTCTGATACAAGTATCTCTTCTTTAATCACGAGGCAAATAACTTATGAAACTGTTGTTGTATATCCCACATCTCAATGTTCAACATCCACTTGTACATGGACTGGATCTTATACAACCACTATAACAGTGACAAGCATCGATGTCGCCGAGACCCCAGTTGTCAAGGTACCCCATTCAGTGACGTCTACGGTCACTTCTACATGGACTCAGACATATACCACACTCATCACGGTTGTCGGCACTGACGGCACAGACACAGTATTTCTTAAGGTCCCTAATGCCTCACAACCTCCCAGACTACGTCGGCTTCCCCCGACAAGTGAGAGCATCACAGAGAGTGTCCTGTATATTACCTCCACAACCACGTGGAGCGGCTCGTTTACAACCACGGTGACCCTGATCGGAAGTGATGGCGTTGAGTCGCCAATTGTACGAATCCCAGTGCCAATCTCGACGACAATATGGAGTGGTTCGTTTACGACCACAGTGACTCTGACGGGAAGTGATGGCATTGAGACGCCAATTGTACGAATCCCAGGGTCGATCTCGACGACAATTTGGAGTGGTTCGTTTACGACCACAGTGACTCTGACGGGAAGTGATGGCGTTGAGACGCCAATTGTACGAATCCCAGTGCCAACCTCGACGACAACCTGGAGCGGGTCGTTTACGACCACAGTGACCCTGATCGGAAACGATGGTGTTGACACGTCAATTGTACGAATCCCAGTGCCAACCTCGACGACAATTTGGAGCGGCTCGTTTACGACTACGGTAATGCGGACAGGAACTAATAGTATGGAATCTCCGGTCGTGCAAATCCCAGCGCCGATCTCGACGACAATTTGGAGTGGTTCGTTTACAACCACGGTGACCCTGATCGGAAGTGATGGCATTGAGACGCCAATTTTACGAATCCCAGCGCCGATATCGACGACAACATGGAACGGCTCGTTTACAAACACAGTTACCCTGATCGGAGGCGATGGCGTTGAGACGACAATTATTCAAGTCCCAGTGCCAACCTCGACGACAATTTGGAGTGGTTCGTTTACGACCACAGTCACTCTGACGGGAAGTGATGACGTTGGGACGCCAGTTGTACGAATCCCAGTGACAATCTCGACGACAATATGGAGCGGCTCGTTTACAACCACGGTGACCCTGATCGGAAGTGATGGCATTGAGACGCCAATTTTACGAATCCCAGCGCCGATATCGACGACAACATGGAACGGCTCGTTTACAAACACAGTTACCCTGATCGGAGGCGATGGCGTTGAGACGACAATTATTCAAGTCCCAGTGCCAACCTCGACGACAATTTGGAGTGGTTCGTTTCCCACCACGGTGACCCTGATCGGAAGTGATGGCGTTGAGACGTCAGTTGTACGAATCCCAGTGCTAATCTCGACGACAATGTGGAGTGGTTCGTTTACAACCACAGTGACTCTGACGGGAAGTGATGGCGTTGAGACGTCAGTTGTACGAATCCCAGTCCCAACCTCGACGACAATATGGAGCGGCTCGTTTGCAACCACGGTGACCCTGATCGGAGGCGATGGTGTTGGATCGCCAATTGTACGAATCCCAGTGCCAACCTCGACGACAATTTGGAGTGGTTCGTTTACAACCACAGTGACTCTGATCGGAGGCGATGGCGTTGAGACGCCAATTGTACAAATTCCAGTGCCAACCTCGACGACAATTTGGAGTGGTTCGTTTACGACTACGGTAACGCGTACAGGAACTAATGGTATGGAATCTCCGGTCGTGCAAATCCCAGCGCCGATCTCGACGACAATTTGGAGTGGTTCGTTTACAACCACAGTGACCCTGATCGGAAGTGATGGCGTTGAGACGCCAATTGTAAGAGTACCAGTGCCAACCTCGACTACAACATGGAGTGGTTCGTTTACAACCACGGTGACACTGACGGGAAGTGATGGTGTTGAGACGACAATTATTCAAATCCCAGTGCCGATCTCAACGACAATTTGGAGCGGCTCGTTTACGACTACGGTAACGCGGACAAGAACTAATGGTATGGAATCTCCGGTCGTGCAAATCCCAGCGCCGATCTCGACGACAATTTGGAGCGGCTCGTTTACGACCACAGTGACACTGACGGGAAGTGATGGCGTTGAGACGCCAATTGTACGAATCCCAGCGCTGATGTTGATGACAACATTGAGTGGATCGTTTGCGACCAAATTACTTCCCGCAGAAAGGCACGGGATTGTGAGGACAATCGAACCAACGACTTCGATGAAAGGTATTTTTGAGTCTATCAGTTCTGTTGAATCTAATACTGAAGAACCTTCTGTTAGCAGTTCCTCTTCTTTTGGCTTGTGGGACAATTCGAGTCATATCACCGACTTGGCAGCCATTGTCAAGACTACAAATGTACTTTCTGAATTTTCAATTTGCAGAGGTGCGTATAAAAGGTGCTCGCCCACGACAGCCTACCTAATAGCAGGAGAAAACTCAGACGATGGAGATAAAACTCTAGATAAAGGGTATGACTACGATCTTTTGGCTGACAATTGCCGTGGATTAGAGTGCCATGTTACTTTCAAAGGGGTTGGAACTCACAGCAATGAGCTTCTTGAAAGTATGAGCAAAGAAAACTCCGATCGTGACATTTCATTCTCTCCAGCTGCTTCCTCCAAATCTAAAGACAGTGAGGGGCTTACTTTAGTCTCGGCTTCTCCTTATAATTCTTTCCCAGCTCCAATTTTCGAGGAAACCGCCCCAAAAATAACCGCGATTTCGGCAATGTTGGTCATGCCCCTTCTTATTTTGGCTCTCTAGAAGGACGTCTTTTTGAAATCAGATCCTGGCTTCATGCTGAATGATTGATGTGCTTTGTGTTTTCAATCTCACAAGATCAATTACTGACGTGCTGCGTCTAGTCACTCCTTTTACTAATGTGCAATACTTCAATTACTTCTCGTGATAATTCATATAAAGAACCTGTTCTCTTATGTGAGTGCTAAGGATGTAATAATTTCAGATTGTTTACTGACACTGCTTAAATATTGAACAATTTATCTTCGGAAATATAAAATACACGAGTGCTGGTAGATAATGCCTTTTTAACTTTACTATCTCTAGCGCCTTCATGTAAAGGATCTGATTCCATTTCCAGCACTCGAAAAACCCCGGAACAGGCTCTTGTAAGTGATTCAGACGTTGAGCTGGTATCAAGTTAATTGGGTCTAGCCCCTCGGTGAGTGTAGATTGATCGCTTTGCATTCAAGTCAAGTTTGCATGGGGAAGGTCCGGGAATGTCGTAGATTACAAGAGAAAAGCTGCCATAAAGCAGTCCTTCCTGTCGAAGGACAAACAAGTGACGTTGCCACTAACAAGTGACGTTACCACTTTTGAAAAAATCATAGCTCTGAGCCTTCGAAAACTCCATGTGCAAGCCGGAATTGGATCGATTGAATGAGACCAGAAAACAAGTGCCTTCAGCCTTTCGACCGGTACGTAAAGGGCCGGTCTGGGTTTTTGAAGCATTTTGTTTCACGCTGGTATGTCGTCAAGCTTGTTTCACAAATGGATCCCCCGCGCAGACTCATTGTTTGAAACTATAAAGAGCGGGAAGATCCATCAATCTCGCCACCAACTCAAAGAGTTATATAGGCTGGCTCCTAGAGATTAGGTTTTTATCTCCAATATTTGTTCTTGAAGAACTTACATTTGCCTTTCAACCGGTCATCTTGTCTGTCCTCCAGCTTCAGGTAATAAGTACAATGACCTCATAATTCAGCGAATACCATGTGGAAGCCGATTCATGTCTTGGCACCAAAGCGAAAATAAACTGAAATTACTAAAATGACACTGGCTTTTTAGCTTTTGGAATTCTCAATTCAGGCCATGTTGACAACGGATTTGATGAGCAAAGCGATGAGAACCAGCAATGAAAGAGAGAAGGAAAGAGAGAAGGAAAGAGAGAAGGAAAGAGAGAAGGAAAGAGACAAAGAAAGAGACAAAGCGGGGTTTCACACGAGAAGTCGCCCGTGTGCTCCTCAAGAAATTATCGCTTGCGACAAACAATCCCCTGGCCTTTGAGGCTCCATGCAAACATACCAAAAATGACACTGGCTTTTTAGCTTTTGGAATTCTCAATTCAGGCCATGTTGACAACAGATTTGATGAACAAAGCGATGAGAATCAGCAATGAAAGAGAGAAAGAAAGAGAGAAAGAAAGAGAGAAGGAAAGAGAGAAGGAAAGAGACAAAGAAAGAGACAAAGCGGGGTTTCACACGAGAAGTCGCCCGTGTGCTCCTCAAGAAATTATCGCTTGCGACAAACAATCCCCTGGCCTTTGAGGCTCCATGAAAACATACCAAAGTTCATGTCACGCCATTAGAAATTTGCATTGTGAAGTGGGGATTTCATACTACGCGCGCTTCTTCCATGGATAGCCGGCAGCCAGCGGCTGATTTTCCGCTTAACGGTTATCGTCATCGCGGTGCATGGCGGACGCGGTTCTACGCGGAAACTTCCATGTTTCTCAATTGGACTGCTTTTCACAAACGCTTTTGAGGATTGTATTCTTCTGATTCTTCAAGGCCGTGAGGTAAGTTTGTCTGCTGGTGATAATCTTCAAATCGAAACTCAATTCTCAGTCAACTTTCAAATGGAATTTCAGTCACTGGGCGGCTGACGTCGTGTCTTGGTTTGAAGACTATGGAAGCCACGCCATACAAGACTGCTTCAAAGAGACGAGTTTTTTTGGGCCAGGCAGCAAGATAATTCTTGGATTGGTGTGTCTCTCAATACAGACTTTCTCACTTGGGCCATAGGCTGACCTATTTTGACCTATACTGGCTGAAAGCCAAGCATTGTGTGACAAGCGATGCAGGACAAGGTCTCCCGCCAAGGGTTCTCATTGTCCACTTGGCTGCCAAATTGCAATAGGTGAACTAACGAGCGATTTGATAACTTCAAAACGCACCAAAACCGTCCTCGAATGGCGGATCCAGCCGGCTATGGCTAATTCAAGATGACCAAGAAAACGGAGGATGAAAAAGTATAAAATGGTTTGGGACCACCTGGTCCTCAAGCTTGAAAGTACTTTTCTAAATCAGAACCAATTATGATTGCATTACTACTATATTTCATTGTCATTTTTGTGGGGGTCGGCGCCACTGCGACCGGCTGCACCCCAACTGCTAAGGGAGCTAATGGTTTCCTGGCTACACTCTACCAGTATGACTACAATGATGATTCCGGCTGGACGCCTGATTTTTTCAAAAACGGCTACAAACATACGCCTTTGAGTTATGGGAGAGTTATCTCTCGAATGAATTTTGCGAATACTCAGAGCCCTTATGGATTTTATGGTTCGAGTGCATTCACTGTTGAATTAACTGGACTCTTCAAGGCTCCTGTTACGGGAACTTATACATTCACTTTAACTGCGAATAATGGTGCCTCCTTGCAAATTGGCACCTGGGAAAACTGTTGTGCGAATTTTGCTGGAAGCTCTTACTATGATTTTCGACTTGACGCCTTGGGAAGAGTAGGATACAGCGGGTCAGTTCAAAACACAGCGACCGCCACGCTCACAAAAAATATTTGGTACCCAGTGAAAATTGTTGTCTTCAATTCTGGAGGAGATGCCGCTTTAAATTTAAAAGTGGTTGACCCAATTCGTCGGACGGTGCCAGACATTGCACAATATATCTACCAAGCAGAATTTTCAAAAACATGTTCTAATCCTTTTCCTCCACTAGCTCGACCAATCACGTCTACATGGGCAGGAACATACACCAAAACAATAACGGTTTATGGTCAGGATGGCATTCAAACTCCAGTCGTCGCCGTTCCTCCGATTTATGCCCCTACCCGAACTACAACTTGGCTTAATTATTACACCACCACAATAACCGAAACCGGAGCCAATGGCGTATACACTCCCATTATATACGTTCCACCTGTGATAGCTGCAACTCGAACCTCAACTTGGACTGGCCGGTACACAAAGACATTCACAATAACGGGCAACAATGGTGTACATACTCCTGTTGTAGCGGTTCCCCCTGTTATAGCTCCAGTTCATACGTCAACTTGGTCAGGCCTGTTCACAAAGACATTCACGGTAACGGGAAGCAATGGTATACATACACCAGTTGTGGCGGTTCCGCCCATTATAGCTCCAGTTCAGACGTCATCTTGGTCAGGCCTGTTCACGAAGACCCTCACGGTGACAGGCAGCGACGGAGTTGAGACACCTGTTGTTGTGGTTCCAACTCAGACTGCTCCTGTTCAGACGTCAACCTGGTCAGGTCTGTTCACGAAGACCCTCACGATTACGGGTTCAGATGGAGTTGAGACACCTGTTGTTGTGGTTCCAACTCAGACTGCGCCAATTCAGACGTCAACTTGGTCAGGCCTGTTCACGAAGACCCTCACGGTG
>JAKTYA010000200.1:0-58462 GCA_030561745.1 Metschnikowia gelsemii
CCAGGTGCTTGGAAAATAAGTCAAAGTACATACATTTCATTATAGACTACCGCCGAGGTCGATTTGTTGTCAGTTGGATCAGAATTCGTTTCGATGGGAAGAAGAAAAGTGGTAGAGAATGGTTTGTTTGGGGGAGAAAAATTTTTTCTCTTTGTCGAGAACGCGAATTAATATGCACACCTCCGAGGCGGATCCTTCCATTCCATGAGCCGCACACCTGTATCCGAGGGGTGATATTAAGGTCTGCGCTCTGGAACTCCGGAATCATTCATCACGTGAGGCTATCGCATAATTTTTACACGATCCAACGTCCTTAGACACACAGACATCAAAGGACAAATTTTAAGATTAATAGCTATTTGCGATGGCACCCCCTCCACCCATTATTATAGATGCTCAGGTTGTATCTGGGATTACGGGGTCCATCTCTTTGGCATGTTGGATAATTGTGTTTGCTCCTCAGATTTATGAAAACTTTCGCAGAAAGTCCTCCGAAGGCTTATCCTTGATGTTCATCATCTTATGGTTGGCAGGAGATGTGTTCAATGTTTTAGGTGCGGTGTTGCAAGGTGTTTTACCCACCATGATCATTCTTGCTGTATACTATACCTTAGCTGACATTGTGCTATTGGTACAGTGCTTGATGTACGGTGATGGGAAGCAACCAGACTTTGTCCACTTGTCGCCTGCTAACCCACTCAACGATGATGTTCTAGAAACCGCTTTATCGAGAGAGTATCTTGAAGATGGAACAGAGCCACGTGAGTCTCCCGATTCAAGGTTTAGTCCCGTCAAAGCATTTTTGCATAAGCTCTTCATGGTGCTTTTAGTGTTTTCGGCAGGATTGATCAGTTGGTATATCTCATTCGTCAAAAATCACGGGAGACATCACAAATCGCCCGCTGAATTAGAGTTTGATCCCCTTGCGCAGTTTTTTGGATGGCTCTGCGCAGTTTTTTATTTGGGGTCTCGGATACCACAAATATTGTTAAATTATGAGCGTAAATCTTGTGAAGGGATTTCATTTATGTTTTTTCTTTTTGCTTGCCTAGGCAACCTAACATATGTTATTTCGATCTTGGCTATCGATATGAGCTGGCATTATGTTTGGGTGAATTCTTCATGGTTGGTGGGGTCATTGGGAACTCTAGGCTTAGACTTCACGATCTTTGTCCAGTTCTTTTTGTACAACGAGAACAATGAACTTGAAGAAAGTGACTGTGCAAAAACCGGCGAGAACGAAAGACTTCTCAATAGTCCGTCACTCGATTTCTCTTCAACTTGAACTACCCTCAGTGAGGCACCTATCCAAGACACTATCGTATCTCGAGAGATGGAAGGAATTTATTTTTCCAATAAAGATCTATTCATTCTGGGCTCGAAAAACTTAGCCGACATTGTATCATTTTTCAAGATTCCTGATATTAGCTTACATATATTGAATTATTTCTATAAATCGGACTTCTTACCAATTTGTAAAATCTCCGTAACATGCCAATAAATCCATTCACCTCTTTTGGGTAGAAAAAAATTGAAGAGCGCGGATGCATCAACTTTTTCAGCTACCTCCGCTCCAATCGTTCCGCGTTTAGATTATCCCCGTCGCATAAGGAGATAGAGAGATTTAGGCTATTGTAGAATTTTGGAACAACTCTCGTCTGCAACCAAACTCTGGTCTCGAGCTCAAATCAGCTCTGTGTCCTTTTTATATGTATCGAGTGCACATCCGAACATAACACGCTGCTGTATTCTTCGCGTTCCTCGCAATGGCCACTCCAAATCAAACATCCGAGATTAATGGGGATTCCAAGAAAGTTCGAAGGCAAAGGGCAGTTATAGTCTGTACCAATTGCCGCAGAAAGAAAATCAAATGCAATAAAGAGAAACCTTGCTCACATTGTGTGACCAGTAAATGTGAACTCTCTTGCCAATATGATAAACCCCCCATGGCGAGAGCTGAGGACCAATATACTATGGAGCTTCAGTTTAATTACTCAGCCCAAGATCCTGAACACTCGCAAGCAATGAGTGAACCTTCAGGGAGTCATGTCGGTCAATTCTATGTTCAGAAGACCCCGCTCCCTTGCCCCGAGACGAGCCATGCTAGAAAGAAAGCCAAGACTGAAAAGCAGAGCTGGGGCAATAATGAGGTAAGGTCCTTAGAGCGGGAAGGTCATGTTATGAACTCAGCAACATCAGTGAGTCAAATAAGCGAAATTCGAGTTCTCAAGGAGCGACTCGAACAAATAGAAAGATCTTTACTTGGTTCAGAGGCCAAAGAAAACGGACTTATCTCGACCCCCTCGCAACACATCAACACGCCTCTGGCCACGCCTTTGAGCAGCGGCTTCACGGGAGTGCCGTCAATCGCCAACCCAGTCAATCCTTCGAATGCTCTGCAGGATCAGAATTTAGTTCCGGGGAAGAACTCAATACCAGGATACCTTGCAACTTCCTCAGATCGGCCTTTCGCTTCTATCTTGCCTCCCTTGAGTACAACATTTAAGCAAGAGCCGGACAATTTTCCGCTTATTTACTCAACTAGACACGAAACAAATAGATCACTGGTGTCATCGATTCCTTCTTCGATCAACTCAAACCCCTACCCGGACTCAAGAGTGCAAAATCTCAATATGTTGTCTCTCCCACAACCTACCAGATTCGATCTTCAAAAAAGGAAGTATTTATTAATTGGCACTAACATAGTTGGAAATGTTCTGGATACTATGAGTTTTTATGAGCATTACTCGTCGCTTCATCACAAAGATGACTTGCGAAGAATAAACTTTGGACCTTTCGCGTGGTCAAGTCTCATGAGACGTGACCAAGGCCTCCATCTTGTCTGGGAACATATCAAGCTGAAGAAGGAAAACTCAGTAGCTTTGATTTTTTCGAATTCCACCGCAGAGATCACAAAGGAAAATACGGATACGATCCTCGATTACGAGAAGGAAACCGATCACAACGAAAGACAATTTGAAAAGCGAGCACTTGAAACTGATGGTATTGACGAAATCATTCCATACAGTAGTATTTTGAAAGCCCGCAAAGAAAGAAACGTGCAAAGGCGAAATTTAAGTCTGGCAAAATTGCTGTTGGGTTTAACGTATTTTGATGTACAAGTTGATCGTCAATTGGACACGATAGAGAAAATAAAAGCCGTTTTGCCAGCCCGAGGCATAATCTGGAAATTAGTTCAGCGGTTTTTCGATGCCGTGTACGTCTACATGCCTTACTTGGACGAAGGTTATTTTAAAGAAGATCTCTCTCGAATAATCGGTTCGGAATCGAATGATGAAAATCGAGTCAGTGACCTAAAAGTAGAGCGGAAGTTGGATCTAGCTGTTGTCGGAATCCTTTTGGTTGTTCTTCGTTTAGCGTATTTGTCCCTCTTGTCCAATAATACTTCGCTCACGGAAGGAATTCTAAAGTCTATCGATCCTTCGCCTGAAATTCAGAAGATGAAGTACTTGCTCACCAATCCAATTTCAATTGACATAATCAATGTTGCTTCACTTTGTCTTGATCAGTTTCCAATCACGAGAAGGGCAAATTTCACGGTGTTGCAACTCGCTTTGTATCTTCGAATTTACCATACATTTGCCCCCGAAGATGGAGATGGTGCTGATGGTGGGGGCTCCCTGGTATTGAGTGCCGTTGTATTACAGATGTCATATCAGTTGGGCCTTAACAGGGAGCCGGATGAAACATGCACTAATTCAAGGATAAACAATTTGGCAAGAAAAATATGGTATTTCATCTGTTTAAGTGATATTCACATGGCATCTTGCTTCGGAAATCCTTTGTTTACTGATGTGAAGTTCTATGACACAAAATTGCCTTTCTCTGTTCCAGGAGGTGAAAATTTGATCGAAAAGTCGAAGGATAAGACAATCATCGACCGTTACCTAGGGTGCGGAGATATGTTTTTTGCGATGAAAGGCTTCCTCAAAGAAACACTCGATATGCAAAAGCGTGTAAGTTTAACAAAGCTCACGTCCATTCTATCCGAATTGGAAACTGAATGGTATCAACACAGTGGAAGTCTAAAAGACTGTCTTGAATTTCGTGGCCAAGGAGAAAGTGCAGTCATTGACAGAAATTTTAAGATAAAGACTTATGTTTCTTTCAGATGTTTCTTGATGACATCCTACTTTCATATCTATCTTCACTATGAACCTCTCAATATTGATGTTTCATTTTTTTACTTCAAGAAATGTCTATTGGTTCTGACGGCGGATGTTATGCCTCATTACTCGAATTTGCTAAGGAATTCTGAAGTAGTGAGTGATATGATCATAAACCCCACCTTGGAGATGTTCATACATAAATCAAATATGGTTTATTTATCTGGTATTATCCGGATCAATTTTGTCATCTTCCATATGAGACACTTAGGGGATCATGGGCTTCGATACGGAAGCGATCCAGTTTATCTGGCTTTCTACCGAAAGCTCTGCCAATTATCTTCTTGCTTAACGCGATGCGCCGAGTATACCATTTCCGCAATCAATAAAATCAGTCATCGTTATTATTATGCATGGCGAATAACGAAGAGTCAAACAGTACTTTTGAAGAACGTCACCTCGACGGAATTCTATAAAGCAAACTACGACAAAGCATACAAGCTATACTGCATGAGATATTCAGCTGGTCAATTAGATGAGTTGATTTATATTTGTGAGAATACTTTAACGTCTTTCCACAATTCGGAGTTCTCAACTTTCGGATTTTCGCAAGAGGTAGACACGCAATTGTTTAAGCCTTCCAACTTGTCGTCTCTGTCAGATACATTCACAATTCCCGATGGCGTCACGGACCTCGAGACGGACAAGCTTTGGCTTCAAATCCTTTCTTGGAAGCACGATGTCCTGGGGGACCTTCAGCACGAATGCCAAGCCCCTGTAGGTGATAAAGATTTGAAGGATCTGAAATTCACCCGGTATGGTTCGCCTAAGGGAATCGAAGATTTGAATACACCAGGGACCTCAAACTATACTAATGGGACCCCAGCCACTACCAAGCTAGATATATTCAGCGATATGCCTTTCAACGATGAAATTTATAACGGATAAATAGAGATACTGAATAGAACACTTGTTGTGACATCAATTGTATAATAAGCGGCGAATAAATGAGCTATGTTCTCGAGTTTGTGGTCCTCATTCCTTGTCATTGAAGACAACCACCGGATCCCAATCTGGTTTCACAAACCTCTTCGTGCCGATCATTTTTGATATCCCGTCAATGATTGCACCATCTTTATCATTCAAGGATACCACTTCGAAGTTGCTAACGATCCTGCTTGGGGTAACCGATTTGGGAAGTACGACGGTTCCTCTCCACACCGCCCAGCTAATCAAGATATTTGCAGTTGATACATTGTACTTCTTGGCCAAGTCAACAAGTTTTTCATCCTTCAACAAAGGGGACCCAGTGGAGCCCAAGGGACTGTATGCCTCCAAGATTATTTTCTCTTGCTCGCAATAGTCCAAAAGCCCATGCTGAGGTAAATATGGATGCAATTCCACTTGGTTAACTACCGGTTTAACGGTAACGCTTTTCAGGGCAAGAAGTGTTTGTAAATTCTTCATAGAAAAATTAGAAACACCAATTGACTTGACCTTGCCCGATGCAATGAGTGATTGCATGTCCATGTAAGTGGAGACAAATGTTCGATCGAAGAGAATGTCGCGTTTGCCGCTTGGTAATGTTGGAACCAATGGATGCGAGGTGTTAGCTGGGTTGAGAGCAACTGGCCAATGCATCAAATAAAGATCCACATAGTCCATACCAAGATTTTTCAAAGACTTTTCTAAAGCTTCTTCGACGCGAATCAGATCGATGGGAGCCAATTTAGTCGTGACAAATACGTCTGCTCTGGCGACACCGGAGTCCTTGATGGCTTTCCCTACTGCTCCTTCATTTCCATAAGCATAAGCGGTATCTATGTGCCGGTAACCAGCATTTAACGCTGTCAATACAGCATTATAAACGTCTTCTTCGGCTGATTGCCAGGTTCCAAGGCCCACTGCAGGGATTTGAAAACCATTGTTAAGTTTGAAGAATCTTGAGAATTGTTAGTAGTGTATCCGAGGCATAAATCGATCTATATATTACATACCTTTGAGTCATGATCTAGACTTATTCTTCGTTCGAATTTGTAGAGAGAGAGGAGCAACTTTGAGCTTTCCCAAAAAGTGGGGAAGTGCGGTACACATTTAGCGAGTGTAATCATCCTCCCCCACAATCAGATGGTAGCGCACAGAACTCAAATTTGGTCACCCCATATGGGGAGATTGCTGAAGTAGAAAATTCTAACAGCGTGAATTTTCTTTGTATAAAGACGAGAGGGCAGGTAGAAAACTTGATGTATTCGGTCGGGCTCATCTGAACTGCAAAGTGCAAGAGAATTTTGAGTGTTTCCTCACCAAGCCTGAACTCCTCACAAACAGACAATCAAGTAAGGCTTCACACGCCCTCGTTTAAGTAGCTGTTGCCTTTGAGATTTTTTGGTGCTCCCAGTATTGACGATGTTAAAAGCTGCCATGTACATATGTGGGATTTAGCTAGTCTAAATTTATCGTCCTTCTTGAGATGCCCATAATGAAACCACTGGGACTTCCTTAAGGCCTTAGTCAGACGGTCTAGTGATGAATATTTGATTCATTACAATACGTTTATAGATCTTAGATTAGAGCTAAAGGAAGAGGGCGGCGAAAGTCACAACACCACGGGGCTTGAAGCTATCTGCAAAAGTCTTATGAGGCGCAAATGACTGAAATCGAGTAAGTACCGGATATGTTTGATCGTGCCGCACCTTCGGCACTCCTCCCGGATACAAATATGCCCGGATACAAGTATGCCTTTTTTCTGGTACAGTCATATAAATAATGAGTAAATGGATAAAGGTCTTCAATTTATTTTACACGCATGACAGGCGGGCACGACCACGCTTGATTAATCGATCTACATACATGTAGGTGAGATTCTGTCTTGTCACGGAGTTTGGAGTGTGTATGACTATTGTTGTACGTATAGTCATCTAATATGCTGTATCCATATAAGCCAATCACAAACCTCCTTCTATATGTTGATTACGTCAACTATGCGAAGTCCTATCTCTATTCTATCATTTTATGTGAGAGTAAAAACCGCTTCTTCTAAGCAAGTTGAGCTGACACAAGTAATTTCTTATATTGTAAACTCGAACATACTTCACTGACGGCTCTTACAACGTCTGCTACTGAGACCTCTTCCAGAAGTCCAAGCATCATCTCTAACGAACGTATGTCTGTGGAACCTTCCCGTACGTTCTGTTTCCAGAGAAAGGACTGGTCTTACCTTGGCCCGGACCGGACTTATCAGTTTAAGACGGTTCGCACCAGTGTTGCGCGCTGTCGGAACTTTGCGTAAATCGTAATGAAATTTACTCGTTTACGCTTGGGATTTACGAGTACGATGCACGATTACGATTCACGATTACGACGACCACCACTTTTCGCAAATCGTAATTTATCGTAATACATTTTATCTTTCCATTTTTCACGTTCATCATTACGCTATTCTACCCTTTTTTACGTTTTATTACGTTCTTTACGTTTTTACTACATTTTTATTGCGTTATTTTACATTTTCACGGGGATTTCGAGGTCTTTTCTTCAGCAAGGAATCATTAACCAGTGCTACACATCTTGTTAAGATATTGGGTTGAAGCCCAAGCAGAAGCACCTGACATGCATGTATTCACGGCCGTGAATTTTGTGATACTCGAATGCTCCTCGCTCGTTCATTGAAAACAAAACACGAGTACAACTCGCCTCATTCACGCCGCCTTCTCCAAAGCCCATTTGCACCATTCTGCGTGCTCAATTCCGATGACAGATATCTCTTCGGAAGAGTCTTATTCACAGACTGATTCGAGTTCCATTGGATTAAAACAGCTGAGTTTGCCTGCTTCAAAATTAAGTCTGTTCAAACGACAAGTCTTGGAGACGAAACTTGACCAAGGTAGGCTTGTCTCGCTTACGTGTAACGTTCCTTATTGCTCTCGAAAGTATACCATAAATACCCGTGGATTATGATAGCTTTAATCAAGGATTACAATTCTAAATACCGTGATATGTTGTACCGTTCCGCTAAGATCTGCACTAAAGCTTGTGGAACACCGTTTCGAGGTAAGTAAATCCATAAATCTATATTATCGACATATTTTCACAGTGCTGAGTGGAGAGATTGCCCACAAATAAGAGTGATTTAGCAAATCACTGTCTCATATTAATGATGATTATGGTATCGTAATTTCCATGTCATGGAAGTTTTGGGCAGTGTGTTTCCATTTTTCTGGGCTAAATCACGGTTAAATCACGGTTTCTTGATGCGGCAAGATTATGAACATTTTACGAGCAAATTACGAAGAGTTGCGAAGAACTTCGATAAATTACGATCTACGATTACGATGGTGATTACGATGGCTCCCAAAAACGTAATTTGAATTATGGTGGTGATTACGGTGGCCCCAAATTTCGTAAATCGTAATTTCGGCGTTAAACGCGCGTAACGCGTAACACCGGCTCGCACCACAACATGTCTTTCCCTGCATGTGGGCAGACTGGTGTGGCCCTCTGCTCGTTGGAAATGCGTAGCGGAAAAATGTTGCCAGCTTGAATAGTGAAAACAAGATCATGTCATCGAAACATGCTCCTACTAATGAGCATAGTCCTAATAATAAACCTAACGATGCTCATTTGAAAAGGCAAAAGGTAGTTCTTCCCGATGGAATGTCAAAAAACGAATGGAAAAGGATACAGAAACAGAGGAGATGGGATGAGCAAAAGGTTGAATTTAGACTAAAGAAGAAAGAGAAGAAAAGAGCTGCTCGGAGAAGAAAATCTGAACAAAAGCTTCAAGGAATTGATCCTGACGAAAACAACTACCATCAGGAAGCCAAAAAAGATCTTCCACAAACACAAGTGCCGAGCGGAGTCAACGTGATAATGGACTGCGAATTTGATGAATTGATGAGCGATAAGGAGATCGTGTCTATGAGTAACCAGATCACAAGATGTTATTCAGCAAAAAGACACTCTAACTATGAAGTTGGCTTGGTTATCTCAAGCTTTAATAAAAGGCTTAAGCAACGCTTCGAAACATCAATTCTGGACTACTCCAAATGGAAAAACATTCAATTTGAGGAAAACGATACACTTGCTGATATCTTACCCAAAGATGAAGCTGAATTGGCAAAATTTGTTTATTTAACCGCGGATACTGATACTGAGCTCATAGATTTGAAAGAGGGTCACACTTACATTATCGGAGGTATCGTTGACAAAAACAGGCATAAAAAACTTTGCTTGAACAAGGCGAAGGAGCTTGGGTTGCAGGTCGGAAAGTTACCCATTGGAAAATACATTCAGATGAACAGTCGGCATGTTTTGGCTACGTCGCATGTTTACGAGCTAATGTGTATGTGGCTTGAATTGAATCAAAATTGGGAGAAGGCTTTCAATGCGGTACTTCCGCAACGGAAGCTCAAGAATGAGGACATTAAAATTACCGATCCAATTTGTGAAAATCCCCGGGATGAATCCAACGAGACTAACGAAAAAAAAAGAGGAATTGATGTGTAACGAAGCGAGGTTTGTGGTCGACCGATGGTTCCACTCGATCGGGTAGTACCCCATCCCACGATTAATGTCATGGGTGTCGCATTAATGAAATTTGGAATCGAAGAGATATCTTTTTGTTATCAAACAGAACCAATTATACGAGGTAAATAGGCGATTGAACCTGCCCTTAGATTGAGTGGCGATTGCATTTGCCGGTGCCCCCCCCCTCCCTGTAGACAGTATCGATATTGAAGTCGAACAGCTCAATATTAGCATGTTTTGACTCATCTTTCATTCTGCCAGAATAGAGCAGCTTCGACTGACAAGTTTAGTCAACGGTAAACCGGAGTTAAATGAAAGATAGGTTGTTTTTCTTACCGAGGCGCGACCTCAAACCACAAAGTTGTGCACTATCATTTCTTCGAATTCTTATTGTAGATATAGGCGATAGCGTTTCTTCTTACTAAATAGATATTAAACGCACAAAGCTCAAAAAGGAACTGGTAAAGATCATGCCCACTCAGCAAAAGTCCCTGTGAACTTACTGATATAGTATACGAACCTTTCAGGCTAATCAGACTTAGTCCCAAATGCTACATCACCGGGTCGCTTGTTCAGATCGCATACTTTGCTTAGAAGTGATATTGGGCATTCTATAATCACTTTTCAGAGTTGGACGTGCCGTGACGACATTGACAGTTGACTGGTAAGAGAGTTTGAGTGGACTAAATTAGGGGTTTGATTTTGCAGCACGCAACCCCATATCTAAACTTGAAAGACCGGTTTTAAGTGTGGCTTATTTGACATGATTACGCCTTTATATTACGGAAGAAAGCCTTCTGTACTTCCAAATCTTGTTTTGTGGTTTGCACATATCTAAATGAGTCTGGTCTCTTACGATTCAAGAGTTCTTTGCAGTCGCCAATGCAGGAATCAATTACTGGAAGCGCGGGAATGTATAAAAGAAGCGCCCCCCCTTGTCGGGCTCATGCACCCGTGCCTTCCCACAGCCTTAGAGACAAAAACTCCAAAAAAAAAACACATCTTGATCCACTAAGGTTTTTCTGGAACTGAATAAACATCTGTCATAACTTTTGGAAAACACCGATCAACATCTTTAAATGTATGTATGAAAGCCTGCTCAACGGTTGCGAGATTCGTATCCTACTTCGCCGATTCTCTCGCTGTCTGCTAATTATAGGTGGGGTGTTTGAGTCGTATGAAAAGAACACCAGGGGAAATTGGCCAAAATGAGAGATCCCGAACAGCGCAAGCGCCCATGTCAACACAGCCTATCTCATAAGAAATATCCTTCACGGCCTATTCAATCAGGAATATCCTTCACGGTTTTGTCTGCGATCAATGCTACGTCGTTGCAATTCCGCGTTGTCATAGTTTTTGGATCCCTCTTCAAGCAAGTCAGCGGCTAAACGAACTCCATTAGGAAATACCAGTGAAAAATTTGTTGTTGTTTTGAATAAGAGAGGAGTCTGACGCGAAATGGGCCTCCAAAAAGGCTAGCTACTTTCAGAAACTGAAGGAGCAGGCGGCGATGTACGAGGCAAACTCAAGATTGAAGGTTAAATACTAACTCAGCAAGCATGGTTCCGCATCCTGCAGAAATTCGTAGAAAGTTGGTCATTGTCGGAGACGGTGCATGTGGTAAGACATGTCTCTTGATTGTATTCTCCAAGGGTACATTTCCCGAAGTCTACGTTCCTACTGTGTTTGAGAACTACGTGGCTGACGTTGAGGTGGATGGGAGAAAAGTTGAATTGGCTCTCTGGGATACTGCCGGTCAGGAAGATTATGATAGATTGAGACCTTTGTCCTACCCGGACTCGAACGTGATCTTGATCTGTTTCTCCATCGATTCTCCAGACTCCTTAGATAATGTCTTGGAAAAGTGGATATCTGAAGTCTTGCATTTCTGTCAAGGTGTCCCTATCATTCTTGTTGGATGTAAGGTTGACTTAAGAAATGACCCAGTTATCATCAAGCAGTTGTCTCAGGAAAACCAACAACCGGTCTCATCGTCTGAAGGTCAAGCGGTCGCTCAAAAGATTGGTACTCAGTACTATTTAGAATGTTCTGCTAGGACCGGTGAAGGTGTGAGAGAAGTATTTGAAACGGCAACAAGAGCTTCTTTGGTGACGAAAGAGAAGAAGGAGAAGAAAAAGAAGTGTGTCGTTTTGTGAGAGTGACTGGAGAATGCGCAAGGACAACTCCCTATCTCTACTTCTTTGTTTTTATTCACGTGTAATTGTTAATATCTTTGTATATGTATCCTTCTAGCAAACGAACTATTAAGATAAAATATAACAAGATACTCTATATTTCGTAAAAACCAAACTTTCAATGATTGATAAAGAATTCGCACACGTGACTAAATTATATGCACCCTCGAAAAGGATTTCATCCAATTAACAGCGACAAGTTGTGCGGTCATAATAAGCAGGCATTATCAACAACAAGTCACAAATAAACTACATAATATGTCAGCTAAGTTGCCTATGAAGGCCTTGATAAGGTTCCAAAGTACTCTTGTGAACAACTCGAGAATCAGTGCTACAGGGCTCACGGCCCAAGAGTTATCCCATAACCGAAACGCCATGCCTGCGCCAAACAGAAAGGAGACCTGGACTCCAAGTCAGGCAGCCAGAGCTGATGTCATCTCGAGTCACCCTCATAGATTCATTCAAAAGAATTTGGACGAACAACCTCAACCATATGCCGCCATAGATTTGATTGCGAATGAGCCTATTAGATACTTGCACGAGGGAAATATCGCTGTTTGCGATGGCAACAAAGGCAGTACTTTGCAAGGCCACCCCAAAGTTTTCATAAATTTGGATCAACCAAAAGCATCTACTTGCGGCTACTGTGGCTTGAGATATGCTAAGGAAGAATTCAAAGAGCTCATCGAGAGTGAACAAGCATAAACAAGATGATCGTGGTTTTATAGTTGTGCATAGCAAGTCTGCCCCCAAGTACTTCGGGAAAGAAATAAGAAGTATTTCTTCCTCGGGGTAGAACTAAATTTCATCAAACAAACGTTTAAGTACTACAATAAGCAGGTCGTAGAGACACTTTCTAATAACAGGAACAAGTGAAGCCTCTAATGAAGATTTATGGCTACTTCTCTTGCGTTGGCGATGTAAATTACTCAATTTGCAGGGTATCAATGGGTCCATTTTAGGAAAATAAAGGGCTTGGGTTGCAAGTACGTCTAATTGTCAAAGAAAACTGAAGAAAAATAAATCTTAAAGATTATATTCCGTTTCAAAAATTCCTGTGAAATTGTGTTTTTCGTCGGTAATTAGCTACTTCACGATCATTTTATAAGCAGTCACTATCCAAAGTAATTAAGCGGAGTAGCTTTATCTATGCCCAAGAATTGGTCCTTATAAATTTGAGAAGCTCGCTTGCGACGAAATGGCGGATCGCGTGCCGCGGGTATTACCCCACCCCAGATACACACGACACGATATGCGCTACTGTCGACTTATATGTGAAGAGATTGTAATTCCAAGGTACAGCATGTTAAAAGTCCAGCACGTTTATTTTGGCGTAATTTATGGCCTATGGTTTTCACGGTATCATATTATTCATTCCTTTGTGATCATTCCAATGGGAATATTGATTCTTCTTGCCATATTATATGGCTTCAATATTCTTCTCACTGATATAGCTCAAGTCGAGTTTCCTAGCTCTGTCTTGTGCATGCTCGTCAATTTAGTGATCTTGGTCTTGTTGCACATTTTGTCGAACATGCAAGTGACCGATAATACACCTAGTCGATCCTGGAGATGTAAGATTGGTAATTCGGCCTCTTGGGTTTTGGAACATTACCTTGTGATAATCAAGCCACCGATGAACTTTTCCTTAAAGTGGATAAATGTATTTTTTATACCTTCATTCATCATACTTCCTTTAAGTGACTCGATCTCTTTTGTGGAGTGTATAAAGATTGCAGCCGTCTTCCTAATTGGCGGCGTGACATTGATGATCATTGATGTCTGTACTATCATGTGCCTCAGGAAAGCCTTCATCGCTTTCGGATTTCGCTCGTTCGATCAGGGAAAATTTAATGAATCTGAAGTTAAGGATATGGCGGAAAAGACGGAAATCGACAAGAGTTCAGATAATGACAAAATGCACCCCGTCACTAATCAATCTTATATTTTCGCTCAGAATGATATAACTACTATTGATTTACACTCGCTAAGATTTGCGCAATGTGAGCAAACTCTTCAAGTTAAGCTAAAAGTATTCAGGAACAACCTGTTTGGCAATCAAATTGATAAGCAATCAAATACTTTCACATCGGCTGCTGTTCCACTGGATATTTCATCGCCCAAATCACCAGGAACTATTCCAGATTTGGACCGCAGACAAGGAGATGCTCTGTCTCCCGCCCTTAGTTTAGAACAGGTTCTGGTCCCACCGGCCCTGTTACCTACAAAACACCTATCAGGAAAAGCCAAAAATGTAGCCATTTTCATAACGAACTACATAGATTGGCTTCTATATGCTTTGTTGTTTTTAATTGCGTTGCCTTTCTATTACATTAGGGCAATTCATGTCATGTTGCCATTCCATTTAGGGTTGACGGTCATTTCATATTACATTGCTATACTTCTTTTAGACAAGTTTCCCACTGCTAAAAAGTTTGCTCATCCTATATTGGTTCTGACGGGTGAAGTCTTGTTCGTTTGTTTCATTTCGTCCTTGATTTATCATCATGGTTCGCCAAAAGGCTTTCTTGCCGATTTGAAGTTCTATAGAACTGGAAAGAATTATCTCAATTTGTTCAATCAAAAGAAGTTGTACAATAATGGCAAGGTTCTACCTGATCTGCTAAAAGAATTCACTGCTCAACCGATGTGGCCTGGTTGCGGAGACGTTTTGTCGTCATTAATGGATATTTCCATTGTATCATTGTCACTACCAATGTTTACACACAGAAAGGACTTTATCAAGAACTTCTGGTTATTGGTTCCTCCTCTTCTCATATCTATGGGTTTTACTTTCTTTTGCTACCCAATAATCTGCTTCAAAATTGGGATTAGCCCAGAAAGATCTCTCGGATTCATCGGCCGCCTGGTGACTCTTGCTCTCGGTACTCCACTTATAAATTCTTTGGGGGGCTCTATTTCTTTAATGGCGGTATGCACCATTCTTAGTGGAATATGCGGCGTCTTAACTGGTGATGTGTTTTTCAATTTATTAAGAATACCTTCCAATGATTTTGTCACAAGGGGCGTGACACTTGGCATCAATTGTGGAGCGATTGCGACCGCCCACCTACTAAATCTGGATCCAAGAGCAGCGTCGATGAGTTCTTTGAGTTTTAGCGTGTTCGGAACCATCATGATTATATTGGCTAGTATAGGAGCGGTCCGTGATTTACTTCAAACATGGGTAAATTTATAGCTGCAAATTCATAAAGAGTTGACTAACTGGAAGAGTCCGGCACCTTTAAGGCATGGAGCTCGAGACTCGCGCTGGTATCGCGCGATGCGAAGCGTTGAAGAAGACCATGAGCATTGCCCTTGGGCAGAGAAGTGTTTTAAGGATGACCAGCGTCAATGAGTCAACTAGAGTGTTATTGGTTCCAAAAGATGTTGAAAATTTTCAGGTGGTTAAAATCAAACTAGGAGACGAGTATAGATCATTGGCTGTATCCAAAGGACGAGTCTATGAGCTTCGAGAGATTGGGCCCTCTAGCGAGTACGATCAAAGAGGCGAGCCTCGTCTTCCTAGTGGTGAGCCAGTGAGATCTTTGATTCTCGAATTTCCACAGAAGGCCCTTCCTGGTGCAGTGCTATCTAGCCCAAACTTCATCACATTCACTGAGTTGGACTTTGTTTTTCCCTTCCTCAGTTGGATAGCATCCCGTCTTGATAAATACATAACTCGATTTCACACCAGTGAGGATATAATGGAAGGATTCTCTATGTGTGTAGAATCTCCTCAGCTGACTGAGATTCTCGAGTCGAATATTCAGAAATGTATCGAGCAAACTTGCGAGAGTGTGGTAGAAAATGGAGAAAGATTTTTCAAGATTAGCCTAGCAAAAGTAAACCTCCTTTTAGCTACCAAGATCTCCCGCTTAAAGGATACTCTTCTCCAGAATCCAGGCTACGCGCTCACCAAAAAGATTAGGGAAACCCTTTCCTCTAGTTCGGATGATGAGATTCCTGTCGAAGTATTTGAGCAACAGGTGTTGAAGTACAGCACAGATTTTATATTTGGCTCTTTTCTTGATAACAAGTTGAAGGTCGAATACACAAAAGAATACAGCGCCAAAAACTTAGAGTTGGATGACTTTTTGCAAAAGCTAGAATCCAATAAACAAAGTATCGCTATAGCAGAACATAACTTGGCGTCCATATCTGAGAAACCTAAAAACGAACCAAAAAATGACGATTCCAAGGCTGGGAAGGCCAGGCGATCAATGAAAAAAACTACTGTCAAGGTCGCCGTGGGGAAAGGCGCGTTGGATAATTTTTTCCGAAAAAATTGAATACTGCGTCAAATAATTTCTGTGTTTTATCTTGAGGCACCAACTTCAAGCAACTTTAGGTTCATCCTCTCATATCTCTCATCTTCATCTTCTTTAAGCAATCTTTTAATCTCGTTACTCAAGTTTTCAGCCACAGTGAAAGCTGAGTCTGCCAACTGTAGAAGGGATACTCCATCAATCGGAAGGCCGCCATTTTTCGAAATCTGAATCAATTCTCTATTTTTGTTGATTGTGATCACGAGAGAACCATCTCTGACAAGCTCTTCACTCAGGTCGGCATCCATGATCGCGATCTCTTGGTTAAGATCGCCTTTAATATTCTCAACCTTGTCCATCGGATTGAAAAACGAGTAAGTTACACATATAGGCACATGGAGAATACTCAAAGGCACTGGCTGACGCTCATCATAATCATGAACAATTATTTCAGTGCCTTTTATGGAAACATCGGGCTTTTTGAAATGCTGAAGAGCAGTCATTACCCCAATGCATGAGGCATCTATAAGTCCTCCGTCGTAATTTAAGAAGTTAATGTCGGCAGTTACATGCCAAACCTTTTCCCCGGCAATGATGCATAAACTTTCGAGGTCTAACGCATTTGATCGCCTCACGGCCTTCTCTATCAATCTTGAGATAAGCACCTCATCATCCGTATTTTTTCCGTTTTCAAATGAGGGCGACGCCATGGGACTAATTTCCGTGTTTATAGTGAAAATTCCTTCAAATGGTCTGTCCTCGTAGGGTTTAATGATTTCACAACTTATCCTCACAGCCAACCTGGTTTGCCCGAGTTTCACTTCTACGAAGCCATACTCTGTCTTGGATAAAGAAATCTGCGGTTTTCGCATCTCCATTAAATTCCTGCTACTTAAACGAACTCCATTTTTTAAGCTTTCGAGAATAAATGCATGCTCATTGAGCGAAACAATTGAAGATTTTCCCATATCTATTTATGAAATAGTAGAGTCGAGTTGGTTTCGGCTGCCCATCCCTGCGAGTCTATGAAGAATTTCAAGATATCAAAGTCACGTGATCAGCTGGTTTGAACCGGTGATTTGTTTGAATTTCCCACTCAATTAAGAACAAAAGATCGCTTTATTTCGACATAAGTTTCTTTTGAGTCGAGAATGACTTCTCTTTTTTTTCTTTTCTTTTTTGGATCAGCGAAGCTTATTTCAACCTGGACTTCATAATTCTGGTATTCGCACGACTGCTATATGGGCATTGATTCTCTTCTCAATCAACTGGAAATTGCATCTCGGTTATAACATCATTTAAACAAATGCAATTTGTGCACCTTAACAAGTTGCCAAGGTTAGGTATCAATGTGTCTCGTAGATACAGTTCCATGAATCATTCAAAGCTAGGCTCTCTGGCGTTGAGCTTTTTCCAAAAGGAGCGATTGCCCTCAAACACATTAGTCAAGTTTGTCCCCCAACAAACTGCTTTCGTTGTGGAACGTATGGGCAAGTTTCACAAAATATTGGAGCCCGGTATAGCTCTTTTGATCCCTTTTCTTGACAAAATTACTTACGTCCAATCTTTAAAGGAAACTGCCATCGAAATCCCCTCGCAGAATGCTATCACATCCGACAATGTTTCATTGGAATTGGACGGAATCTTGTATGTCAAAGTGCACGACCCCTATAAAGCCTCGTATGGTGTTGAAGACTTCAAATTTGCGATCAGTCAGTTGGCACAAACTACTATGAGATCAGAGATAGGATCAATGACTTTGGATTCGGTTTTAAAGGAGAGACAGCATTTAAACACCAACATCAATGGGATAATTAACGGTGCTGCGAAAGAGCATTGGGGCGTCCAATGTTTACGTTATGAAATCAAAGATATTCATCCTCCTCAGAATGTTTTGGAGGCCATGCATAGGCAGGTGAGTGCTGAAAGATCCAAACGAGCTGAGATTTTGGAATCCGAGGGCGCAAGACAATCTAAGATCAATATTGCGGAAGGCGAGAAGCAATCTTTGATTCTTCAAGCTGAAGCTACGGCTATAAGTATTGAAAAAATAGCCAACTCTATCAAAAATACCCCTGGCGGTACAGATGCCATCAATCTCCAAGTGGCACAACAGTACATCAAGGAATTTGGTAAAATCGCCAAGGAGACAAACACCATCGTGCTTCCTTCTAACCTTGGTGATTTAAATGGATTGATGGCTGTAGGTTTATCAATGTTTAAATCCATGAAGGTCAATCAAGATCTGGATAACCTGAAAACGCAAGAGTGATCTACATGTACATAGGAAGCGGAATTATTATTTTTAAAAAATCGTATTGTGCGTTTAGTATTCGGGACATGCCCACAAACCTCAAAATCCACAAAATAGGTCATTTCTCTATGGTTTCACTAGACTGATTCTATCTTTTCGAAGTCGAGTGTGACGGGTAAGTTTGAGTCCTTCCTTAACCTTTTCTTCGCGGATTTCTTCATTGTGAACTTGGAGATTAACTTCTGGAAAGATTTGCTAAAGTTCGTGTGGATACACCATTGATAAAACCACCATTCCAAGGCAAATAAACAGCCTGCGATCAAGAACCCAGCGAGAACAGCCAAGCCGATATGTTGAGCCATCAACTTCATGAATCGGGCGTCATCTAGATGCCACGAAGACCCTGGGGATATGGAAAAGAAGGAATTAGGGTTAGCTTTGTAGTCATTAGGAAGGAGAATACGAACTTTCCCTGCCTCTGGTACGCCTTTCCGCTTATACTGCATTAGCATCACGGATAGAAATAATGGACCTGTGGAGAACATTATGGTAATATAAGGCACAAGCCAGTTACGGTGATATTTTTCAAGGTTTTCCAAGGCTTTCACAAAAAATAGATGTCCTTGCACAGCACCCATGACATCATTTGATATACCAGTTGGCTGTGTTTCACGAACAAATGCTGGAACGGTCAAGAGAGGGTCTAATCTTCTCTTGCACCCATCATCCAAATCGATATAAACACCTCCATAGTGAGCCAAAGCGAAATAGCGGATTGCGTCTGCTCTTTGTATAGGATAGCGATAAGAGTCCCAAGTTTTCAAAAACCAGGGATATTTCTCGGCGATAAAATCTCTGGCCATATCGTCCGTCCACAAGATATATTGATAGTCTGGGTGTAAGTCAACGCAAGCCTGTTGACCAGGCTGCCAGGTCTCAGGTATTTGGTTTGTTTTATATGTCTGATGGATAATTTTCGGAATAAGTAAGGTTTTGTCTAACTTACCGTCCACAGGATTTAACTCTGTATCAAGAAAAGAATCGGGGAAGGAATCGTCAAATAACAAGCTAATCAAGTCATATGTTCCATAGACTAAAAGTAGGACTATAGCAGCATGTCCCCACAATATGTATTTTAGTTCTTTTCTCATCCTGATATTTGGGCACTGCCGAGTATGTGACTTGCGATCTTAGGGAAGAGTCGTGTTTACTCAGTTCAGCATCGAAATATGATCTCCAAAAATTCAATATTTCTCAAGATTAGAATAGCTTGGTATGACGTTGTTGCAAAGTATTCTCCTCCAAGCTTAAGCGAGATGGAATACACTAACGATTAAGGGTTTAAAATGATGTCGGCCAAATTGAAAAGTAGGAGGATGCAGCTGAGGAGCAGCATGAAAGTGGGTCTTTATGTAAAGTACAATATGAAGGATAAGAATAAGAAAAGAGTGAGAAAAGCGAGGAAGAGACAAAGTTATGCATTAGCGAGTCTGACGAAATCTCGCTATCACTGGACAATTCCGATAATTTCTTTACTTTGCTTTTATGAGTCAAACGTTCCAAATTTGACCTTGGTTTTTGGACCAAATAAACACGTTTCCAGACGCTTTGATGATGTGTAAACCCCACTTTTCATCAGCAGAGAAATTGCTTGAAGGCGGAGCACGCAGGAAACTTTTGCGGCAGTGACTTCTGCTGAGATAGGGGTAAGGCCTGAGTTACTGCCTCTGACGAAAACATTGCCCGAAGAACGCGCTTGGGACCGAGCCGCGAGCATTAATCTACGCGGTGGTGTCAATCATAGTCTTCACGAATAAAGTATGACGTAGCAAGTCAACGGGCTGCAACAGAACGAATATTTTGATTAGCCTAGTGATGATTAAACAGTGACTTTTTGAAACCGCGAACAAAATACACCAGGATATTTCTTAAGAGCTCATTTAATTCTGAATTAGAAAATTGATATTAAAATCGATAAATATTGCATACACATAACCTAAAAATATATTATAAAGAGCTAATATACCCATAGGAATCGATAATCATACACTTTCATGAAGTATAGAATATGTATATTTGTTACTACGTGGATTATTACAGAATGTTAAATACAATACTCTCAAAGAATATATAGCTGTTAATGTTGCGGATGTTGTTGCAATATAATACATTATCTTTTTCAACACTTTTTGAAGGACACCATCAAGGAACGGTTTAGAGCTCGCTAGAGCTCAGGGTTGGTGTGTACTTTCTCTCAAGCAATATTGCCCTCATGACGCGCCGAATAGCTGTTGGTAAAGATTCTCAGAACCGTGCAAAAAACAGAGATCTCCGGGAAATAAAAATTGCGCTACTTCGAAGCTGCGCGTCATAGATGTGCAGTGACTAGACTATCGAGTCTACAACCATGGAATTTTACGGCTGGCCGGGGATGTCACACAAGCCTGTTTCGGTATATTTATACCAGGATCATAAAGGAGACGTATCTTCTCTGAGCCTACTTCGAGGACTACGGCGTTATTCGTGTACGCAGTCAACTTTTTTTCTAATGTCCTTTTCACTTACCTTTCTTTCACAGTCTCCGCCATCAAGTGAGAGGTACAGTTATTGTATTTTCCAAAAGCCTGTTCATCTCGTAAGAAATCTTAATGCTCCATACCGACTGATCCCAACACGCTAGTTTAACGATATTTCTGCTACCTTACTTCGCTGTGAATCAATAGCTCGACTATGTCATACCTGAGGACTAAACCATGGTTGAATAGCTTGATAACTTCAAGCTCAACTTGTTACAGGATAAGCGTTCCTTGTTCAAGAGTGCTCCCAAATATAGCTCGGCTGATGTAAAATATCAGCTCGAGTCAATTGTTGTGAAGCCCAGGATAAAGATAAAGCAATCTAACGCGAGTTGTCTCTATGAAACCAGATGTTTCTGGTCGCTTTATTGAAGATAAATTTAAAGCTGATAGAGAAGTATGAAGCCTCGTGTGTCCCCCTTTCAACAAGCATTCCAAAGCTAATGAGTTTAGCATACAATTTCATAATGTCATTTTCGATATTATTACAAAACGTCATCAGGAACGGCCTAGCTTTATATTTTTATTTTCATGTATATTACATATTCGACAAAAGAGTAAGGAAATTGGGTAGCGCGTGGCAACACTAAAACGCATCTAGAGTTTGCCATTAATCTTGTCTATTCTGGATGTAGCAGGAGGAATTCTTTCAAAACTCTTATCAACTATGTCGATCATATAGTGAATTGAAGAGTCATTAATTTGGGAATGTTTAAATTTGCTCATGAATGTCGAAATGAAATGTAAGTCTTTGGAATTTTTGATTATAACGTAAGCCTTGGTTTTGGATTTGTTCTTGAATATTTTTATAAGCTTCAAATTATTCAAGTAGAATAGAAAAGAAAGAAGGTACTGCTTATTATACGTCTCAATGTGGTATGCTGCAGAATCATTGTCAAAAATTTTCAGATTGTCCTTTTGAATAAGCTTCAAGAGGGATTTAGTCGTGGGGTAATTCTTCAGTAAGAATGCATCATCGATGAGCTGTTGCTCAGTGATCTCTTGATCTGCATTTGAAAACACATGACCTATCGAAAAGGTCAAACTGTCCACGCAAATAGCAAAGGATTCAATAAAGGGCTGTATAATTGTTGCGAGAACTCTATGATAGTGTTCATCAATTATCACGTAGTCTTTGGATATCAACTTCGAATCTTGGTACTTCTTTAATATGGTGGAAATTTCATGATTTTTGTTGTAGTCATAATCAAAAAGAAATTCGTTTTTTAAAAACCCAGTGAAGATGTAATAAAGCCTGTTGATTTGAGTAATGTCCAGCGATCGTAGTAAGATTATGGAAACCAAGCATCTGTGAATGATCAAGTGAATTGTGAGGTTTTTGTAGTAAAGAAGCTCGAAGGTATTCACTATTTTTATCATTTTTGATCTTGGATTCACCTTGGTATATCTGAAGAATTTGATTATCTGAGATTCAATCAAAGCAACCTTTTGAGCTTCATTGAGAGATAATACATCACTGAGTAGTTTTTGGTTAGAGACACTCAACTGATCTTGTGTGAAAACCCCGATCAAAAAGTCCATCATTGGAATCAAGTCCTTGATTGGAAACTCCTTACTGCCATGGAAATAATAATATGTTTGAATTGTAAGACCAGCGAGGGCACCTTCAGGGAGAAAAGACACTTCATTAATTGAATGAAGAATTTTGAAACCAAGCTTTTTTAAATTGACATTCTGTTCATAGCTGATTACATCGTCTTGCTTCACGTCATGGACTAAGTTTTTGGGGTCATTGGCGTAGGATGAAAAAGTGAAGTTGTCGGCCAACTTCACAAAAATTTTGCCATTCAAAGGTCTTTCTGAATTATCCACGTACCCATCGTTCAGGTGAATGAGTCTGTCAGAATTACTTCTTGAGAACATATTCGAGACGCCATTTGACAATATGTTGGCGAAACTTTCTTGTTTTTTGTCTTTCCCGATAAGTTCGCGAAGATAACCATCAGCTTCGTAAACTCGCTCATAAGTAATTGAGACCGGCTGGATCAAGAGATCAAAATCCAAGTTTCGCTCCTGAATTCTTTGCTTGTGATAAATGGAGGTCAATGTTTTCAAGATCCCGTACTTAGGCAAAAGTAATTTTCCATCTCTCGATCGTGTTCCTTCGATGAATACTTCAAAGTGGATTCGGTTCAAAAACACGAATTCAACGTAGTTTGTTAAGTTTCTTTCAGTGTATGCCTCATTATTAAAAGACCTCTTGATGAAAATTCCCCCCAAACCTTTCAAAATTGATCCGAATATTGCCACATTTAAATTGTCACCGGCTATGACAGTAGGGATTGACATCTGGAATCTGATCATGATCAAATGTAAAATTACGTAGTCAATGTGAGACTGATGATTTGGTAAAAGCACGATTGACATGGGATCATCGAGGTATTTTCTATAGAGGCTGCTGAATTGCTCTCTATTTGTCCATACTCCTTGTGGAAACATTTTACTCACAGTCTTAATGACTGTAATATAGCATAGTTTTATGAACCTGTGAGAACCGAACTTGGGCAAATTTTTGGCATTTTCTTGCTTGTAGAATCTCACCATACAGTCTTTCACCTCTTTGAATCTCTCTGGAAAGTCTTTGGCTTTAATTAAGTTCATACGTAATTCCAGCTCAATCAAGCTATAAACTATCTCATCAAGCTTTTTGTCCGACCTCTCCAATCTTTCATTCATAAATTGTTCACTGATAATATTAAAATTTTTCGACATCTTATTCACCGCATATCTGTATTCAGAGTTTTTGTAAATCCCAAACACGTCGATATTAGTGAAAAAGTCAACAAAATGCTCCAAAAGCTCAAAGCTTTTGCTGGTTTTCTCATTGGTTTTCAATGGGAGATATGTTTCTTTGTCAGTTGGTAGGGGGAAAGTCAATTCAACATTTGGATGGATTAATGCATTTTCGAGAATATTCACGTTGAAGTCAGAATTGGAAATCTGATCAATCATTGCTGGGTCTTGGGAGATGATTGCCGTTAGGAAGATCTCTCGAGACTTATATAAGTGCAGGCCAACCCAACATTCCACACCCCACATTCCAAGCGCCATACGAACAGCGTCTATATAACAGTCTGCAGTCACGTGTTGTTCTGCTTTCTTTCAATTATACACTCATATTTGCGCACTACATGCTCACTTCTCTTACAACTGCGTGTATTTTTCGATTCCCAATGGAGTATTTCTCTATTTTATTATGCTGTCTTCTCGTTAGTGCAGGGTTATCACTTATCACATGAACCGAGGTGCTTGTTGGGTGCATACAGTACAGTGATCCACCTCCGAGGCCGCGAATCCTCGACCCTCCTCAACTTAAGACACTTGGCGCTATAGGGCTGAAAGTATCGGAATGAATCGAGGAACTCTCGACCCTCGAGAAATTGTGGAATTGTAGCCCTTGGAATATGAAGACCCGCTTTCTCTCAACAATATCTTGGCGTATGTTAAATATCCACATAATTATAGTACCTTAAAAAAGTGGCCATCAGGAGGATCTCGCATTTATTTGATCTTGTTAATTTCCTCTAAAAGTCTCAGAATTCATCCAGCCACCATTTTTTGCACTCAGAAAGAAAGTTTTGTTTTTCCCATTTATCGTGCGACGAGGGGCTATACAATACGAGAGTTACAAAGACCACTCGTGTGAGAGAATGGATAGGCTCTCCGGGCTTCTGCCCTAGCTAGTTAGTAGATAGGCCAGATGGCAAGCGTAGGGCACGTGCGGTGGTTCGGGCACGACCCGTCCGCACGGGCGTAGTTCTAAGAGCGTCCACCAGGCGTAAGTAGAACTAGGCCCCCAAGCTTATTTTAGAGTCCAGAATATACATCTACCCCCTGACGACCCTACCATCCCGTAGTATTCGTCACAGCAAGCGTAGGGCACGGGCATAATTCTAGGAGCGTCCACCAGGCGTATGTAGAACTAGGCCCCAAGCTTATTTTGGTGTCTAGGATATACATCTGCCCCCTGACGACCCTACCATCCAGTAGTATTCGTCACAACTCGTTCGATAGTGACGCTTACTATACCTTTCAATTTTCTTGGATATCCAGCTCAAGGCGTGCTCAGTTTTTTCTCAACCTCTAAATAATGAATAAGTTCCTTCATTTCTAAAGTTTTGTAAGCGTGAGTTGTTCCCGGAAATGTCAGCACTTCACGAGCCAATTTGGCACCAGTCTCTTCCCCTACTTACTTGTCTAGCACAAAGTGACTTCTCAAGCCACACGTTGATAACACCCGCAATCATAATGCCAAATGAGTCACTTACGCCAACACAAGCCATTGAGAACTCTCTCAAATTGGGATGCACATTTTGGCTGACGGTCATAAAAGTATTTACATACAGTAGTCCCCCAAGTAACCCCTCATAGAAAATGAGTACCGTTACAGGAAAGATGTTGCTGAAAGGGGCATCATATAATGATTGGTAAAGTGCAATGAAGACATTGAGTAATTGCAACAAGCTCAAAACGTTTAATCTTGAGAATCTGAATCCAAATGTCACAGATGATCTGGACAAAAATACTCCTAGTTGGTACACAAATCCGTAGACGACATAGATATCTCTGTAACTAGCAAACAACCACTCAGGGAGATCATTCAAAGGAAAGAGTAACGTGGGCGATATTCCTTGATTTATGACATACTCAGCAATATAGACGCTGCAGAGAGGCATCATATAGGGTATTATAAGTGGATAAATGAGACACGATGTGTTGCTGAAATGCCGTTTTAATCCGGCCCAACCAAACTCTAGGCGTTGAAAGGATGGAGACGCTCTTTCAACTTCCCTTAATTCTGTGTCCATGCATGAAAGGAGCAGATTCTCTTGATCAATGTGCTCATATATCTCTCCATTATCAGGATTTGGTAAGACAAAAGAATGCATGATTGGAAATCCAAATGGCACGACGGAGAACGTTGTTAGTGCTATCCAGCTGCTCATTCCCAAAACATTTGTCATGACCAAGAAGCAAAAGCTGCCCAAGATACCTGCTCCGCCTGTCCCCATAGAAAATCCACCAATAGATTTTGTCTCATCATAGAAATGGGTTAGCTGCAAGAATGACACTTCTCCTAGCCCGGAGGAAAGGGAAGCCATCGATATACCTAATATTTTTGAAAAGGTAGCGTTTTCTGAGGACAGACTTACAAGAATCATGCCGAAGAATGATAGAAAGACCAATAACCAAATTCTTATTTTGTAAGTAATTAGATGCACGAAAAAGGGCGCCAATAGCTTTATTGATAAAGACGGCACAATGTCAGCCAACAAGACAATCGACTTTGGTACCGAGTAGCCGACGATATCAACTGCAGCCGTCAAGATAACAACATAGAGAACATTATTCAAAAGGCCAAATATCAAGAAGGAAACGAAAACTCGTTGCGCAGCAGGCACCGTCAAAGACATGACACTTAGTGAAGCGAGAAATAATCCCCTCTATTGAATGGTGCGGTGCGGTTCGCGATAACAGTAAAGTGCTGGAAGACTGTTTAAGGTGTTTAGAGTGTTGAAAAGCGAACGATGCAGTCTTATAATGCACCCGGTGTTTAATCTGACCATTCCTGTATCGATAACAGTAGTACGGTGCTCTATCACAAATAAAAAATTTTCAGAGCTTTGATTAGAAAGCGAGATATATTAGGGTCTTTATTAGCAGGTTTCACTTGCGTGAGCTAGTTCCAGTATCTCTACTATGTGGTCAGCAAATTAGCAGCCAAAGTCTTTTTTCATGCGCATCTCTAATCACCGATCACATCTGCACACACCAACTTTTATGCTGGTGGCGACAATTTATTGAGGAAGATTAATTCCTCCCCGAAACATTTTTCACAAGGATCATCTCAATAATCGAGCTTTTGCATGGTGCTTTAATTTACAAATACTCCTTGCATGGTCTCCAGTGGTGATTATAGAAACGTTGCAACACATATGACGTCACAAAATGTTCTGCCCTAGCTAAGAAAGTCAGCGAAGTTTATATGCAATTTGATTCTAACACGCATAAAATTTTCTTTGACTCATTGATCAGGCTTTAAATAGACGCACTCACCTAGTTTCTACCTTGGATTTGCTGCGCTATACCTGAAAATTACTGACCACGATGAGCAAAACACCCATTCCTGAAGAATTTGATGACACTAGAATTTTGGGCTACGATCCGTTGATCCCACCTGCGCTACTTCAAAATGAGGTCAGTGCAAAAAAAAGCTCCTTGGAGGTCGTCATAAGAGCTAGGATTGATTCCGCACAAATCATAGCCGGAACTGATGATCGATGCTTAGTCGTAGTGGGACCTTGCTCGATTCATGATCCAGAGGCTGCAAAAGAGTATGCCAGACGCCTCAAAGAACTTTCTCAAGAATTGGAGGAAGATTTAGTCATTATCATGAGAGCTTATTTGGAGAAGCCCAGAACCACCGTTGGCTGGAAGGGTCTCATAAACGACCCAAATGTAGACAACACTTTCGATATCAACAAAGGTTTGAGAGTTTCAAGGCAATTATATGCTGATCTCACGGGCGATGTTGGAGTTCCAATTGGTTCGGAAATGTTGGACACAATCTCTCCACAATATTTTTCCGATTTCTTGAGTTTTGGTGCAATTGGAGCTAGAACCACCGAGTCTCAATTGCATAGAGAATTAGCTTCAGGTTTATCATTCCCGATTGGTTTCAAAAACGGTACTGATGGTAATATAGCTGTTGCCTTGGACGCAGTTCAGGCATCTTCGAAGGGTCATCATTTTATGGGTGTTACTAAGAACGGATTGGCTGCTATTACCACAACAAAAGGTAACGATAATTGTTTCATCATTTTAAGAGGAGGTAAAAAAATCACTAATTATGATGCTGAATCTGTAAAGAATGCCAAAGAAAGCATCGCAAAAAGCACCAATCCAAATATCAAGCTAATGGTGGATTGCTCTCATGACAATTCTGAGAAGGACTACAGAAACCAACCCAAAGTCTTGGATGCCGTTACCGAGCAAATATCCAAGGGTGAGAACACTATTATTGGTGTGATGATCGAGTCTCACATCAATGAAGGAAAGCAAAGCATGCCAAAAGAAGGACAAGGTAAGGAAAGTTTGAAATACGGTGTATCAATTACCGATGGTTGTGTCTCTTGGGAAACCACAGTTACTATGTTAAGACAGCTCGCTGGAGCTGTGCAAGAAAGAAGAGTCAAGAATCAGTCTTGAGAAAGATTTTTCGCTATCTGATATCTGGACGATTCTACATCTTTACTAGACATTTTACGAATTTTGATCTCTTTTCATTTGCGCGATCGGCCAACAATTGAACTCATTTTCTAGCTCAAGGAAAACTTAGTAGTATGATTGATTTTTGCATGTTTCATAGTGGCTTTTTGCGTCAGCTAGTCTAGTTTTGTAAAAGAGCATTTATATCAAGTCAAACTCGGCGGCAAAAGTCTTTTTAGAACCTTGTAGTGTAATTCAGCAAAAAGCAATCGCTCCAGGAATAGAGTCCACAAAACACTTAAGCGTGGATTTGATGGTTTAAGTTCAATGCTATGCTTGTACTTATCGTCTGGATTGGTACAGCTATAATTCTTCTGGACGATTTTTCTGTGACATTCCAACGAATTTTCAGCGCAAACCCCCATTTCTTGTTCGGAAGTGGGGAACATCAACTGGGCAGTTGCCGATCATGATCATGGCCTTTGTTGTTATTGCAAATTCCGTGCCTCCCATCTTATGTGGCAATTCGAGAGAGCCTTGCAGTGGCAAAGAGCCGCAACCACAACCATGAAGTGAAATATCTGATGCAGGTGCCCGAAAATATCAAATTTCCCTGCAGTTCTAGTCTTTCTGTGTTCCTCTTTGTAATATAGTCTTTCTGGAAATCTAGCGGCGTATAAAGTTGCTCCAAATATATAAAAAAATCCTTCCAAAACTAGCCATCCCGCACTAGATCGATGAAAGGCCCCTTGGAGTCCAAAATGGTACGATGACGCAACCACGGGTATAACACCAGAGAGCCCAAATAAAATGAACATCAACGACCTAAATGGTCGATAAAGTGGGGTGGCAAACTTTTTATCAAATGTCAAAATAGTGCAAATCAGGCCAAGAGTCAAGAACATGGCGATAAAGCTATTTCTCCATTGGGGAAGGTCATCAAAAGCAAAAATAATTATTGATATTAGAGAGGAAGTGATCATCATGACTATACCAAAATAGTCACATTGATTACCAAATCCACAAACCTGAGGCGAATGAGGTTTGAAAAGATGAAAGAGAGCAGACAGTGTTAAACATATGTAAGCCCCGAAGCCAAATTGCATAAAGTTGAATCTGATCCAAGTTGGATTGTGATCATCCTGCCCCAGGATAAAGATGAAGAAAATAATCATGATTCCCAATATAATAGACGGTATAAGGTGTGAGTAGATGTTAACGGACTCATTATGTAAATAAGTCAACGATCTCAAACATTTTGCGTAACTTGAAGCTTCCTTAACATACGCGGATAAAATATAATGATTATCCTGTTGCCACGGGTCCAACTCATCATAGAAGTGTAATTTGTTTGAGTTTGTATACCCTTTGTAGGCTTTTTGATCAGGTGCCGGCAGCGCTTCTACAGACATTGTCCGGAATCTTGCTAACAATCGTCCGGGTCAATTTATTTATGTTAAACTCAAGTAAGACTGGGCTTGGCCCGCGTCCTTGTTGGGTAACACGTGATCTCCGCCCTACATTCCAGACCAGACTCATGTCATCTACTCAAAGGTTCATTCTTAACACCGTGCTCCGAGAGTGTGCATAGTAATCCAGTGTTGACCGCGCGTCATAAATCGATAATGCGAGACTATGAATATGCGACACGTATTAAAAAATAAGAGACTAATTATGTCAGGTACCCCATACTACTGCTATGCCTTCGTCTGGGTCTAGATTGCCAATCGACTGCTGTGGTCATGTGACCTTAGTAAGTCACATGTTGGTCACCGCCCATTTCTGGCGTGATGAGTAATTCCCGCTGGTCTGTCCCATCCTCATGCAGGCGGGTGGCAAATCCTGTTGCTTAGTCTCTTCCCGAGGCATTCTCTGTAATATCTATATAAGGGGCTCTTTTCCGCTGGAAAGAAATCACCTTCTTGGTCTTTGGCTAGTACTCTTGTTTTGTTATCACGAATACATGTTAATCTACAAATAGCCTATCGCGTGCCTAATAAATTATTAGAAATCATTTAAAGTGTATTCTATATTTAATATCCATTAGCAATTAACCTCAAGTAATCTAGCAGTAAAATCGCTGAAGAGAAACAACTTTTTTGTTTCTCTCAGGCAAATCTTCATTAACTTTTAATCTCATTGGGGCGGATATACTTGACTTCCCCTTTATTCCCTTTACCACGATTCGCCGAGCGGGAAACCTTTTCCCCACGAAGCCTAATTTGCCCTAACCACACATGACTGGCCCTTAATCTCCAATTTCTATGGAAAGCCAAGCCCTGATCTCTAGCCTTGGCTATAATTTTGCCTCAAAGAATTATAGAAATTATTTACTATTTTCGGTGAAATAAAGGAAAAAGTTGATATATCTTCTCAATTGAATAACAAATGAGAATTCTCTTGGCGCGTCTTTCAAACGCTCTTTAATAAAGTGCGGGCAATAATACCGTGATCCTCTTCGATATGGCCTCACCTTTTTCCGACTATATTCACTTACACCAAACCGTGCAAAGGCAATTTATCTCATTTCATACCATGAACTGAATCACATTGCTAAATCTGGGGAAACATTCAAGAAGCAAACTCTCAAATAGTTACTCACTGAAAGGAAGCATCCAAGTTCTCGATAAGTTCAGAATACAACAAGAGTTTTTGTGTTATGTCAATTCCCCTTTGCTCGGTTCCATCAATTTTAGTGCCCATACGGCAATTATATATGTCGCCAATGTAGAATAGTTTCCAGGGAGACTGAGGAATCTTTACAGAGCCCTTGCATCGTTCAAAATACCACTTGTTTACTGGATTATTTGCTCTCGATCTCCAAAGTAACTCCGATTGATGGGACTGTGTAATCACTTTGAATATAACGTCTGCTAAGCCAGGAATTCCCTGATTTCTTTTGGCTATAGCGAACTTGTCAAGATAAGCAACTTTATCACCATTGCTCAAAAATTCCCAGGTAACTATTGCTGCGCCTTCATAGTCACCAACAATTACCAATGTAGCAAGTGACTTGCTCATTCGATTCAAGTATTCGATGGTCTTAAGGTCTTTGCCGAAAGAATCGACAATCAAATCCATTAGTCTGTCCTCGTCGACTAGCTTATCTTTGACTAGATTTTGGAAATTGAAATCCCCATTATATGAATCTCTGTCCAATACTTTCACTTCAAACCCCTTCTTTATAATAGAAGTTGAGATTTGCGGTGTACTCTTGAGAGATGCTGGTAAAGAGGACGATATTATAGGCCTATCCGTCAAAACATTATACACCACCGGATTAAGCTGGTCATCGTTAACTGACATGACCGCGGGGGTAGTGATAATGCCCGTAGTAATGTTGGTGTTCGTCTTTTGGGCAATAAGACACAAGGTTTTGTTCATTGATTCAAGATTCGAAAGATGGACACCACGCGTACTGGGGTCTAAATGCCCGATGTATAACTCTGAGATTATATCAGAGAATTCTTGTGAAAGATTGATGAATACATGACTCGTTTGATTTCTCTCGATGGATGGGATTCCTCCAAGGGCATCTATAAAGATGATTTTCTCAACACTCAGAAGTTTTGGAAAATCCAGCAATTTCGAGCAAATGTGAAACAATGCATCTTTTGGTCCAAAAAACCTCTGAAAACCATTCTGTGAGTCATAAATTATAGGAAGCACTATCGGAATTATTCCTTGATATAAAGGAACCAAAAGCTGTTCCAACGAATCGATCGATACGCGATTAGCTCTCTCGACGAAGAGGGATCTTGTCACGTTTGTTCGAATCGGTTTGGAGCCATCTGTGGCCTTATTCAATAACAACTGCAGCATTTTTTCTGCCTGCTCGTTAAGATACGAAGAAGCCAGTTTGAAGCTGCTTTGGGGATTGTCCTCCGGTCCACATATTATTATTGGTGATACTCCCAATTGCGCAAGTCTATTCAATGTTTCGGCTATGCCTTTGAAGTGCTCTTGTGTGATGCTTGACATCAGCATCGTGAACAACGCGATCCTTAATGGAGCTCTCGATTTCTTGTTGAGCTCGCTTGGCTTGGCTTGTAAAACGGGGCTGATTCCCCTCAAAAATCGTTCAATAATGGTTTGCTTTCGAGTTTCATTAGTTAGAGATGAGCTACCTCGACTTGATAGGTGAAACGACACATCCTTGAAATCAAATTGATCTTGGTATTTGTCTAAAAAGTTTTTTGCCTCTCTCTTCGTAGTTGTTGAACGAAGAATTGATAAAATTAGGTCTCTTTTTGATTTTGTGACAAGATAAGAGATTTTAAAATTAGATACGAATTGTCTGCTCAAACTTGTGAATTGACTCATAAGTGTGAAGTTAGCTCAATTCTGTTGAATATCTCAACAGATGAGATAGTTGGTCACGTGTCATGTTCCTCGAGATCGGATCCATCTTCGTCTTCCTCGTGCGGTACCTCGTTGATACTTTCGTGTAATTGTCTTAATTTTCCCATAACACTCAAAACGAATGGTCTAATTTCATTAATTTCCATCAATGAAAGACCATTAAGCTGAATATTAGACTCGTTCAATTCTCGTAATCCTCGTTTTGACTTCAGTTGCCTCAACTCTTTCAAGTCCTGGATGATCGATCGTAATTGAGTACTAGAATCTTGTAAATCATCAGAAGCTTTAGAGAGCATGATCTTGGCTTGTTCTAGCCAGTTCCACGGCAATTTAGAAAACATGTGCGGAAACTTTCTTTCTTGCTCATACGCCTCAAGTAAGTGGTCATAATTGAGCCACTCGGGCATTATAATGTTGCATTTCCCTTGACTTTTCAATATAAGAGCGACCCAAAGCGGAACCTCGGTTCTTCTCATTCCCTTGAGCGGTAATATTGTTTCCTGGAAGTCAGTAAAATTTCGAAGAAAAGATCGTCGGGTCGGCAAAGCGACACACTCGATAAATAACGTACAGCTATGAGATCCATTTTTGGCATCGAGTACCGGGGAAGAATGGAGATCTTTTCATTTTCACATAGGTATTGAATTTCTGCAGGTGTCAAGCTCTGTCTTAAACTCTCTGGTAAAACCATTTTCTTCAATTGTAGGAAGAGAACAAAATCTACGAACAAGTAAATACGCGTTCCATGGAATTCATACAGTTTTTTAGCGCGAGTACCATTTTAAGCAGCGCATGAATTCGCCAAAGCGAGTATCCCCCGGGTGCAGGTCTTCAGGTTTGAGGGCATCCTTGGTAGCGTACGACGATAATACGCCAAAGCAATTCGTCAAAGTTTTTGCAATGCGGCTGTCGTGACTAGTAAATATAAGCCTTTCTCTTAAAACCATTGAGCTTTTTGCAAAACATTCATTTGTCTGATGATCGGGAAGCAACACACTTCGCTCGCGAAGTTGAGGATCAATGAAAGTCTTGCGAAATGCTTGAAGCAAATCTTTGTCGAGATTCATCAGCAGATTTAAAGCTCGAAGTTTGAAATCTTTACAACAAAGAAAATCGAGATGTATTTCGGCCAGAAGAAAAGTATGCAACAAATAGAACCTCACTTTAGAATTGAAATAATTCCAAGCTTGAGCAATTAGTTGCCAGTTCTCCAAATAGATCGAGTATCTTTCCATCCGCTCTTCGACCTTAACATCGGCAGCAAGTGAGATGATTTCGGGGTTTCTTTTTGAATCCTCATTCATCTTTTGATAGGCGAAAGACTCGGCCATAGCTTGGCAGCATTTCATGAAAAATCCAGATACCTTGGTCAAAAATTCTTTTGACTCTAACTCTCTGACTTCATCGTCTGCGCCTTCTGTGTGTAGATATCTGCTCGTTATATCTGCCTTTCCTAGTTCTTTTGTCATTTTTTTGGCTAGATGTTCATCTCTATTCATGTTGTTCATCACTTGTCTTGCGCCTAGGAGCCTTTTCTCAACGAAAGCAGCCCCGTGTTCAACAGTCAAGAGCACCTGCGGCCGCCCATTTTCTTTTGAGCCATACTGCTTGGTAGGCATTAATATTGGTGTAATCATCTCAAAGAGATCTGAGAAAGCTCTGTCATAATGCTCGTCATAAAGTTGCAATCCAATTCTTGATTTCTCTTTCTTGGAACTTGAAGTGCTCAGAGAAGGGATTAAATCCTCTGTTGTAGGTCGGTGAAGCTTTTGAATGTATAGGTCGGCCGATATCATGTAGCGGCGATGAATTTCGAGAAGAGAGGTACCTTCATGATCTTGGTCGTCGGTTCCGCTGCTTTGACTAGAGTTGGTGAAATTATAAGTTGTCGCATAAGCGGGGTCAACAATATAGGAATTTGAGCTTTGAGATGAAAGTTGAAGTGCACTTCGCCTCAGAGATATATTAGGACCAGCCTGATACAACTCACGGCCATCTATGTTCACTTTATGCTCAGCTATTGGATGTTGCGGACGATGAAATAAGTCATCAAGGTGAACTGGCGGAGGTTGAGATTTTGTGAACAAGGTGCCCTCGTTTTTTATGGAATGACCCAAATTGTCTTGAGAGAGCTTAGCCCTATCTTGAGTGCCAGTTTCAACAGCAAGGCCAGACTTTTTCAGTGCTTTTCTGACCAGCTTTAAAAAAGACCTCGCTGATCCTGGAACCTTTGATCTAGGCAACTGTGGTTTTTCAATTTCTTCTTGGGTAAACATTGTAGAGTCCGCATGCCGTGAACCATTGGAAAGATGATAAGTTGTATCCATAGACGTTCTTCTCCTGCTGAAAAACCGACTTAAAGACCTCAAATTAGATGAGTTAGAAGCCAAACTCGAACCATGAGAGGAATTGGTGCTTTGCTTGCTCAAATTCGAGAAATCTACATTGGATACTTGAGTCAGTAGCTCCGGAGGTTTTGTGAATGACAGCACTGAAATATTGCTTTGCTCTTGCTGTACATTCTTTTGTGACATTTGTGCATCCGAATCGCTTTTTCAGTCAACCGCTCGGCTAATTGCAAGACAGATATCAAAATCAGTGGAATTGAAGGATATTTGTAAGTCAAGTTTATTATTCAAGATGAAACAACTTTCGGCACCAACGCTTATAACTACGTTATCAATACAAGGAATAGTCAACATTACTTCTAATGCTAAGAGCCTAGACGAACCTGACCTGTTCACGTGACCGATTTGCAACGCGAGCAGCCCAGAGGGGAATGTTCTACACGCTTGATAGTTACAGTCTCTTGGGCACGATGTTCATGAATTTAGTCTCTCGTAACTAGCGGAATATTTGAACAACCAGATCAATATCCTTCTACGATCTTATATGATGAAACTGATATTACAAAAAGAATTTAAGTACTTCGGATGAAAAAGGGCGAGAACGCGACATTTTGTTGATTTTTGGCAAAATAATTTATTTTCGAAAATGGCAACATGACACATTGCTATGTTCATTTAATCTGAGAAATGGACCTAAAATATCACCGTAATCAGATTATTTTTCAAGATACGAATATACATAAAATACTACCTTAAAACTTTTTTGAAGCGAGTCTTTTATTTTGGGGCATGAAAGATAGATGGATCTCAGCCCAAATAGGAATACATGTAAACAAACATTCAAAACATAGTACTGCGCACACAGCTTTGGATAAATAATCGAGTTTTGACAACGGAGTCCAAGCGAAACAAAACTCCCACACCGTATTGAATGAGCTACTCAAATGATGGGACAGATCCATTCTTGGACCAGAATAACCCGACAGTACCCAGCGTGGCTTTCACAAGTGATCGGACTTCTCCAAGACGATTGTACCAATTGAATAGAGAACGTTCAAATTCGGGTGATGAGTCTGTTTTTATGGGTATCCCTTCCTCTGTGATGGGAATGCCGAATCAGAGGAGATCACCTGACATCTTCGCCAGAAGTTCAACACACGCTAAACAGAATGTGACCACCATTCCAAATTTGGCCATTCCCCCTTTAACATTCGAGACCGATAAGACACCTAGGGCCAAGTTCACTTTGCAGGAGAGCCCAAAACGCAAGAAAGAAAGCGGTTTCACTCCTTATGACCATAACTATTCCTTCAATGACAAAGACAGTAAATCCGATCCGTTCAGAAGTATTTCGTCGCCGAATAGATCTAGCAGAATTGAAAGAATATTGGAGCCACCAGAACCAATCTTCACTCCGGAATCGTTAGCAGAGGCCAAAAGTACCAACAGTGATAGGACCGATGAAAGAACTATACATCTGACCTCTGGAAGTGAATATGCATATCAGCTATATCAGAAAGAATATGATAATAGGGAGAGCTTTTCTGATGTAATTACAGTTACAAGTGAGTCTTATCAATCTTCAAACCAAGAAAGTGATTACTTTAAAGCTTCACTTGATCAAGATATGATGCAAAACATTACGAAGGGCTATGTTCCCAACAGGGAAAAGACTTTAACGAAACGTAAGGTGAGACTCGTCGATGGCAAATCTGGAAATCTAGTATTAGAGAATCGGGTTCCTGATGAATTGAGGAAAGTACTTACGAGGACTGAATCTCCTTTTGGCGAGTTCACGAACATGACATATACTGCTTGCACTGCCGAACCGGATGATTTTGTGCGGGAGGGATTTACTCTCCGGGCGGCAAAATATGGCAGAGAAACCGAAATTATAGTATGCGTCACAATGTATAACGAAGACGAAATTTCTTTCGCAAGGACAATGCATGGTATAATGAAAAATGTTGCCCACTTGTGTTCAAGAAACAAATCGTCTATTTGGGGAAGAGACTCTTGGAAGAAGGTGCAAGTAATCATCGTCGCAGACGGACGCAACAAGATCAATGATTCAGTCTTACAACTTTTGACTGCCACAGGGTGCTACCAGGATAATCTTGCTAGACCTTATGTTAATAACAAAAAGGTGAATGCTCATTTGTTCGAATACACAACTCAGATCTCAATCGACGAAAATCTCAAATTTAAAGGGGATGAAAAAAGTTTGACACCAGTACAGGTGCTATTTTGCTTGAAAGAAAGGAACCAAAAAAAAATCAACTCACACAGGTGGCTCTTTAACGCCTTCTGTCCGGCTTTGGATCCAAATGTGGTGGTGCTACTAGATGTAGGTACAAAGCCTGATAATCATGCTATTTATAACATGTGGAAAGCATTTGACCGGGACTCGAATGTTGCCGGGGTCGCGGGCGAGATTACCGCCATGAAAGGAAAAGGTTGGGTTAATTTGACTAATCCTCTTGTTGCTTCTCAAAATTTCGAATATAAGATGTCCAATATTTTAGACAAACCCTTGGAGTCGGTTTTTGGTTATATAACTGTCCTTCCAGGTGCCCTCTCTGCTTACAGATACATCGCATTGAAAAACCACGAAGATGGTACGGGACCTTTAAACGCTTACTTCAAAGGAGAAGATTTGTTGACCAGCCATCACGAAAAAAATAGCAAAACAAACTTTTTTGAAGCTAACATGTACTTGGCAGAAGACAGAATATTATGCTGGGAACTTGTTGCAAAGAGAAATGAGAACTGGGTCTTAAAGTTTGTCAAGCAGGCTACAGGAGAAACCGATGTTCCTGAAACAGTTCCTGAGTTTTTGTCTCAGAGACGCAGGTGGATGAATGGTGCTTTTTTTGCTGCTTTGTACTCATTGCGTCATGCAAATAGAATTTGGCAGACAGACCATTCTTTGACGAGAAAGTTCTTCTTGTGCTTCGAATTTTCTTACCAACTACTTAGCTTGGTGTTTTCATTCTTTTCGTTGAGCAACTTCTATTTGACGTTTTATTTCTTGACTGGTTCTTTGATTCTGGAGCAGAGCCTCGGCAGAGGTGGATTTTGGATCTTCACTTTGTTCAATTATCTTTGCATATGTGTCTTGACATCAATTTTTGTTGCTTCTATTGGAAATAGACCACAAGCCTCAAGGAATATTTTTAAGGGGCTCATGACGCTCCTAACAGTCTGTGCCTTATATGCTTTGATAGTCGGATTCTATTTCGTTATCACGACGATTAAAAAATATGGAACTGGGGAAACATCGGCATACGTTCTTATAAGCATCGTGGTGTCTTTGTTGGCAACATACGGGCTTTACACTTTGACATCCATTTTGTACTTGGATCCTTGGCATATGGTCACATGCTCTCTTCAGTACTTCTTGATGATCCCGTCCTATACATGCACCTTACAAATCTTTGCATTCTGTAATACGCATGATGTATCTTGGGGCACAAAGGGTGACAACAATCCGAAGGAGGACAAATCTAATCAGTACATCATTCAGAAAAATGAGGAGGGTGAATTTGAGGCAGTTGTTGTTGATTACAACATCGATGAGGTATATCTTGACACGCTTTACAACATACGCGCGAAAAGATCTAGCCAGAAAGTCAAAAGTAACATCAGTCAAACAACTATTATTGACGGAGAAGATTATGCCAAAAACGTCAGAACAAAAGTTGTTTTGGTCTGGCTCTTAGCGAATCTAATATTTGTCATGACTATGTTACAAGTATATGACGCGGGGGAGACATCTAAAAACTACTATTTAGTTTTCATTCTATGGTTCGTGGCTTTGCTTTCATTTATAAGAGCTACGGGATCGATCGCTTACCTAATTCAAAATTTGGCTCGTCGTATCGTGGAAGCAAACAGCAAATGGAGCCACAGAAAAATGGGATATTCTGATGCCAGCACAAATTCTTTGAATTAGGTATGATACATAAACAAAATACATGCAGTACATTATGAATACTGAGAAAAGGTCGATGAGAATATCAAGATCTACAAACACGTGCCATGGTTGGTTTAAAGAGATCACTGAAGCGCTCAGCATCGCCCTTAGGAGGTGAAAGGGCCAAAAGACTCAAATCTACATCTTCAGCGATACTTCACTCCTACTCTAGACTTCCTAACATCAACAATATACCCACACAGAAGAGACAAGTTTTAGATGTTTTCGTATGGGGAACAGGTTCGATGTGTGAGCTTGGCCTTGGCCCCGAAGCTAGGACAAAAGAAGTCAAGCGTCCGAGATTGAATCCCTACTTGTCAAAAGAAAAACTTGGTGCTGACGGAATCGTTGATTTTGCTGTTGGGGGAATGCATGTTCTTGCGTTGGATAGCAACAATGCATTGTGGTCCTGGGGAACTAATGATAGCAAAGTTCTAGGTAGAGAGACATCTGGGAAGGAGAACTTGAAATCTATGGATGAAGCAGAAGACTCTGATGATGATGGGGATTTAAATGTGGCTGAGTCTACACCGGGCCTCGTCGAAAACTTGCCCAAAACAAACAATCGAATTGTTCAAGTGGCAGCTACCGACAATCTCAGTGCCATTTTGTATGATAATGGGGAGGTTTATACCTGGGGAACTTTTAGAAACAACGAGGGCGTATTGGGATTTTCCAAGGATGTCAAAGTTCAAGCCCTGCCCAAAAAGTTAGAGAGTTTAGCGAACATAGTTCAGTTGGCAACTGGAAAGGATCACGTTTTGGCCTTAGATCGAAAGGGTATCGTTTATGCATGGGGAAATGGACAGCAATTTCAATTAGGTCGCAAAATCCTTGATAGGCACAAGTTTGCTGCCTTGGAACCTCATACATTCGGTCTCTACGATATTAAGTATATTGCGAGCGGAGATTTTCATTGTTTTGCAATTGATTCGAGTGATCAGGTTTTAACCTGGGGACTTAATCAATTTGGACAATGTGGTGTTACCAATGAGCAAGGCGGGCTCGAGGACGGCTCTCTAATTCTGAAGCCAACAATTATACCAGCTTTGAAGGGCAGGGACATTGTTCAGATTGTAGGGGGAGAGCACCATTCCTTAGCCTTGACAAGAGAGGGACAAATACTTTCCTGGGGAAGATTTGATATGAAAGAAGTCGGAATTGCTACAAAGGACTTACCGGAGTATACTTATAGGGATCAACATGACAAACCTAGATCAGTTCCAATTCCTACTGTCTTGCGTATTGGCGACGGAACCCTTAAATTCAAGGCAGTTTCCGTAGGATCTCACCATTCTTTCGCAATCACAGATGACGGAGTTGTGTATGCTTGGGGATTTGGTGACACGTATGCGCCCGGACTTGGTCCGCTTGATGGTGACGTTGAGTCTCCTACGCGCATTTCCAACACCGCAACCAAAAATATGGACATTCAAATCATCGGCGCAGGTGGCCAATTCTCGGTCAGCGGTGGTTTCAAACTTTTAGAGTGTGACGCTGAACAGCGGAACGAAAAGTACGAGGACATTGACGGTTGAAGGCTATTCAAATACTTTCGCCCCAGAATTACTATAAATAGATTTGCAAATTTCCCTCACAGATTTATGAGATCTCGCGAACACGTTGCAGAAAAAAGAAGTAAGTACATGCATGTCAGTCCTACAGGTAGTTTCATCTCTACAATATTTGTTAATTTTGCAATTGCTAATCCTTTTATAAGGTAATTTCAGAAGTTGAAAAGCAAATAAAAATTCCAGATACGATGATTTATGAGTTCAAGAGGTATTAGAAGACTCTTCTGGTTTCGCATTTCAGAAGATACTCTTCTTACTCATTATACAATCCTGAATAGGATTAAGATGCTGCTGCTATGTAAATGTGAATTATTCGTGGACAATAAATTATGAAACATGTCTGAAACAAACGCGAGCCATTTATGTTCGCAGTAATGATTGCGAATGAATCAGCAAGATTGAAATCAGAGGACCCGCCCGTGATCCAATACGCTGGTTAATTATCCCAAACGGTTTAAACTAGAAAAGAGACGCAAAGGATCAACTGCAAGGCACTCTGGCGCGAACGCCATCTCACAGCGTATCGTCTTTGCCTGTGATCATATTTTTCAATCGAGACAGGCATTCTTGGGAACATTGAGCATCTCTTTTCCGAAAATGTTGCGCATCTTTGGTGGTTTTTGGTTGCCCTAAATATAGGCTCAAAATGCTTGTTTTGCTAAACATTTTTTCCATAAGAGTTTTAATTCGTCAACGAAGAGCATCTAATGCATTGATGGGGCCTCAAATTGCGAATTATATCGAAGAGATTGGTAAAATACTTCGAAGTTAACAAATTAACCACAGTATGGGAAGTACATGTCTTTCGGTCTGTCCACTTACTAACGTATGCATGATTTCAGAGATGCAAACCCAGCCATCATTTATCGCTAGTAATATGTCGGAATTTCGAGCCATCGAAATCTCTTCCAGCAGTGGGGATTTTCCAAGTGAAAAGTGAGAAATATTTAAGCGAAAAGAAGCTGAAGATAATTTTATTGAATGAAGTGAACGAAGATTCTCGCTGTTTAAAATCTTGCCTTTCGAACTTATGATCGCAAGGTGAATTGTGCTTTGGCGATTAATAATTCACCTTAATTGACTGAAAGAGACCGTTATTCGCTTATCCCCAGTGCCGCAAAAAGTCATCAAGAGACAAAGAATGTTGCCTAAAAAGGTTAATTACGGTTTCTGAGAAAGAATATTTCAGAACACCCTCTTCTGAAGGAATAGTATTGGACACTTTAACTATCAGTCATGCTCGCTAAACATTACTTCGGAACTTCCTCTGTCTCCATTACTGAAATTAAGCATATCATTACAATTCAGAAGCAATATCCGCTGAGTTTATAACCTTCAAGCATTTTATAACGCGATACCATTTCAGAGCGCCTATTTTCAGGAGCTGACGTTCAGAACGTGTATCATTTATTAATGCTACAAAGTTTGATATTAAATCATATAATAATAAAGTTAAAAACACTAAACTTTCCAAAAGGTAATCTTAAATTATAAAGATATGGGAATTCATTTTTGACCCAAAAGGTCAGATTAGTTTCAATTAACTAAATGAACGCTAAAATTAAATCATGCATATGATAATTTACTTAGGTTCCAAGGTAGACTATTACTTATACTAGGTCAAGCTATTATTATCATTTAACATTTATCCGAGACGACTGAGAAGAAACGCTCCACCAATTGGTCCACCCAGGCTACTGCTAGGTCTGATAATGAGAAATATAATCGTAAAAAGATCTGTTATTTCTGTGCCGTGAGTGGACTTTGAAATGTGTTGGAACCACTCACCTCGGATATCCCTACAAGCTTGAAAAAGTTATACGCAAAAAAACCAAGTAAATGTGTCACTCAAACCTATTGTACATAATATTTCTAGCTGATTCGTCAACTTTCAGAATCAGGATGATCTTTAAAACGAAGTTGATTGTTTGATTGGAAATTTATAAACCGTGATAGGATGGATCCCAGCTAATTATATAAATCGAAATTCTCCTGATCGTGTAGAATGAACAAGAAATATGTAGCTTTTCGGATGGTTTTATTTATGTGAAAATAGAGTTCAACACCCTCCTAAATGACTTCACTCTTGAATGGGAGTAGGAGTATATAAGTCTCATATAGAATTTCAAACCCTAGTTTTGCGAGAAGATTTGAGGCAAGAGCGATTTGATTTCTTGGTAATAAGCACGATGCGCAAAAAAAAAGATGATTTCTTTACGCTGAAGTCCATCGTTGCGGTTAAAAACGTGTATTTTTGTTGAGGAGGTTTTGCAAAGGGTTGTTTTATGATTGCCATATGGACACACAGTATCCATTTAATTATTCTGGTCAATAAGAAGGTCGTGGATCAAAAATGAATGTCCTTCTGTGAGTAACATCCTGCTGTGGCTTTCTCAAAGTTATATTTCGTCTCGATTTATAAACTCTCGACCTTTATACCTACTTCAAAGGCATTAAAGGTCTCACTATTGGAGAGACCATGTCGGAAAACATGTTGTTTGTAAGGCTTTTTTTGATAATTTTCGATAACTCTTGAATAGACTGAGAATTGTGAGATCTCAAACCCTGATAAGATTCAAGTCTAAGACGCTCGGAAAAGGATGAACAATTGACTTGAGTTAAGTTTCTGCAATTATGGGCAATGATTAGTCTAGTGAAACGTCAGCGATCGTATTCCAATATGCTTCAAGAGGCGTCAGTAAGAGGTGTTGGGTGTATTTACTTGTAGTGAAAAATTGTCATTTGCATGTTTATTTGTAATGTTAGAAAATAACGCAGCGGGGACCACAAATTAGTGCAGCCTTGTGAAGACTCGTAGGTGCATCATTCTGACAATCCAAAGTTGTTGTGGGTTAACGTCATCATAGCGAAAATTTAAAATCAAATGTGTAAAAAATCTAACAATTTTATTTTCTTGAACGAAGGATGATTGAAAATGCCTCTCTCATCAGATGAAAAATGAATATTGCTTTAAAGATGATCTCAATAGGGGTTTCCTTCAAGAAAGCTATCAGCTATGTTCTATAAGTTCTATTTGCGATGAATTCAATTGAAATAAGATCTTGCTTAACACTTGGGATTATCCGTCGAATTGTCTTTTGCTAAATGTCTTTGGGCAATCAGAAATTTGAAAAGCTTTGGTCTATGCGCCAAAGATAGATCACCGAAGTTCAGAGCTTCCCAATAAAAATTGAAGGTTCCTTCGAGTGGCATCCGACATTGAGGTCCTCTTAGTAATGTGGGTGAAAATTTGCTGTCTATTGAGACAATATATCAAATATCTGTTTCATTCCAATATAGTTTATGAATTTATGTTTCAGTATTGCATGTGGGCTGTAAGGCGAAAGGCAGTCTAAGACTCTCGAAAGGTTTTCTTTGTATTCCTGATTTTCGGGGCTTTGATTTGGTAACTTTTGTTTGGTTTGTTTAAGTTTTTCTCGAATAATGGTTGTCTGACGGTACTTTTGTTGGTAGTGTTCTCTTTGTTTCGATGTTTTTTCAAGCAGTGACTATCCGAATAATAATTTAATTGTTGGATATATGATTGGCGACAGATAAACTAGTATGTTTAATAAGTAAATAGGTTTTTAATAACAAAAACCGCTAGATTACGAAAATCAAGTTGATTTTGCCGCGGATGATTATAGTGGATTTCGACTAAAATATTTCTCGCTCTCCAAATCGTAATTCGGGGTACCACCCAAATTTCCTGGTCAAAAAATTGGCAAGTATGGATTTGAATAAATCAAACGAAAGTCTAGAGCGTTCCGCGGGGATTCGAAATATTAATGCAGGTTACAATCCAAGAATGTTGAAAGGCAAACATGTAATGGTCATGTCCAATCGTTACCAAGTGATCGTTGTTTTATTTAGATTCTCTTATTCATTTATTTCAGACGAGACGTGAATAATCTTTTCAACACATCACGTTTGACCGAAAAAAAGAGAAAATCCAATTGCTTTCGCTCGTGAGGATCTCATGATTTGAAGAGTGGTATTCCTTCACATATTTCTTGTAGTAGTGAACTTACCGCCTCGGTCATTGCTATGACCAAATATTAGATGATTAAAACAGGCGGTCTCAGTCATTTCCTCGGTAAAATATGTCATCTCAAATTCAGGTGTTAGTGTTAAACCGTGGACTGGAATAATGTTTTGCAGAAAGTGTGTTTCCTAAAACATTTCTTCTTTTTCAAAGGAGTACAATGATTTGCAGGCGAGTAAATTTAATGTTATATGCACATGTTCGGGGCTGAAACCCAGTTATCATGGAACAGTTTTATGACAGATCTATTGTGAGGTCCCTCATACCTCTGCTGCACAAGAAAATAGGGTTTTATTGATATTTAACCCATCCTCTAGTTGGAAATTCCATTAAAGGACAGTTGTAAGACTTGTTGGGTCAGCATTCTATCCTTTCGTAATTGCGCCTTCCGTATCAGGAATGCGAGCTGGTCGTATTCCTCTTCTACGGCTTCGATTATCGACACATTACCAACTTCTTTTGCGGGATATTTCAAATGGGTATAGAGGGCGAAAAATAGTGGGTGTCTCTCGGACGAAATTGGAGAGAAGTCTTTATAAGTCACGATTTCCCCTTCGGAAAAGAGGTTTGCTTGTTCTTCAGATAATTCTCTTGTTCTGTTATTACGAATACATTTTAATCTGAAAATAGCCTATGGCGTGTCTAATATCCATTAGGATTAACTATTCGTAAATCCTAATCGTAAAAGTTCATGGATCTGTCGTAATTCCTCATTACTATTTAAGACGAGATAACGCAATACTGGTTCCTGCCAAGTAGTGTTGAGCAAAGCGCGCGTTAGCATCATGCCGCGTACATACGGAGTAAAATTACGTGCGATGCACGCGTACGATTATGCCCGGGCTCAGCGTAAGGCTCCATACGGTTCGGCGTAAAATCAAGGGGCACACTATAAACAGTAGCAATGGATGTTGAGAGTGAATTATATTAAGTAAGGAAACTTCATCAATAAGGAACAGCTATAGTATCAGATAAACTGATAAGTCTTAGTCATCAAAAGACTTTACGCTTCTAATTAATAATAGGAGCAATGGCGTCTATGACATCATTATAATAACTTGTATTAACATAATGTTAGCTTGAGGTGTAATTCCGTAAGGATGGTTTCTTCTATAATAAAGAATAGCTGATCAACTCTTTAGATCATTGAGTCAGCGCAGTGGATAAGTTGGGTAAAGTTCAGTAAGGATCTTCAAGGTTGAATAAGGTTGATTAAGGTGAGAATTCTCCTTACATGAGAATTCGCCCTTTTGTAAATTGAGTGAGGGGAAAGATACTCACACAGCCAATCAATGAGCGAATTGTTCGGTGCTTACTCGAAGAGGAAATACTCACAGTACTCATGCACGAACATGCACGAGGATGCATATTGACTCTCAATAATGGAGATCTTTAGGGAGTCAACTTAGCGTCACATTAAAAAGGAAAAAATTCGATTTCAGCATCTGATATACGCGGTGAATAAGCGTGTCAAGAGAGAGCGAGTTGCGTGCTTTAAATCCTGGTATCACACTACGAGTTTGTATTGAGAGAATGCGAGCGTGAGGCAAGCACTCAGGGCTCTGAGTGCGGAGCCGACTGCACACATATCTCAGAAAGCTTAAACGAAGAACAGAGGTAGTTTACCCAGTCCCGTGAAGAGCTGGTATAGGGGAAGGTACATAGACGATGCAGTCTGATGTACGTTTCCGTCTACAAGTGAGCTCAAAGAAGAGGTATAAGCCGAATTAGGAAGGTGTGAGAAGGAGGAACACTAGACGACTAAGTTGGGTTATTGTTAAGGCTCCTTAGAGTAACTGGAGTAAAAGGGGTAACCTTGACGAGGCAAGTTACCATTGTATCATATGGGAACGAAGCCTCAGAGTATGGTTGAGCAGTGGAGAGCTGGAAGCTTTCCATGGACTATTTAAAGGGAGCAGAATTCCCACTACTGGGATATTCTGACTAACTATTCTAACAGTCTCTCTTCTCTCAAGATAGCTGCATATTGAATAACAAGTATGACCCGTGCTAACACTCCATCAGCCAGAGCTGCTGTCGTTGATCCTAATGCTGAGTTCGTTGAACTCATGCTTTCGTTCTTGCCTACCTTACCACTGTGCATCCCACACTGGACGAAGGCTGAGACTCCTGCAGAGTATCGTTTCGACGCTACTCTGATTCTGTCTCAACAGTTTGCGAGCCTTGATGTAGCTTGTTGCAACATATAAAAGGGTCACATGAGTAATGTAACAATATCAATAATACCAAAATACGACCGATCAAAGAAGGTAATCCTGCGTGGGCCAGCACCAGGAGCGTAAACACGAGAACCATGCGTTAACTGCTGGCCGAGGCAATTCCGGAAGGTTGGAGAGCGGGCGAAATCAGTGTTGCCCCGACAAAAAACAACATAGATTTGAAAATATCAGTTACTCGATTGACAATAAAAACTTGAAAGTTAAATTCAAGTGGACGACACAACCCCCGGCATATCGAGCAACATGACAACCGGGTAAATTGAACCTGCTTCTCCAAATTATCCGGGGTACAACATCCATGTCAGGTGTTAGTTGGTCCAATGGTAGCTCCAGCATTGTATATTAATAGTTGGTTGCTCCTCTCATTACAAGAGAGGAGCCGGGAGCTATATAAATAGTAAAAACGAACACACACACATTAATGATGCGAATGATCCCCTTAACCCTTATCCCTTGTATGGGCCAAAAGTGATACCTGTCACCACTATTATTTCTGAATTTCGTGTCGCTAGACGGGATAACCTGGTTCAACTAGAGTCCGAGATCGACAAGTACCTCAAGGAACCTTTCGAGGCTGAGGATCAGGACCCTGTTGCATACCATAAAACTCGAAAAGGTTTATTTCCTATAACTTCTCGCTTGACCAGAGATTATCTCGCTGTATGTTCTGTCTGCCCCGGCGGAAGCTCTGTTTTTTCGAATGAGTGATGTAATTTCAAAAAGAGAAAAAGGCTTCTGCCCACAACGATAAGGATGTTAGCCATTCTCAAATCCCGGGGAATAATACAAAAGAAAGAAATCCCAGAAGACAATCTGAGCACTGACAGTCCACCTGACAAAATAAGTGAAGAAAGATAGAACACGGAAACAGATTATATTCTCACAATAAATGACATTGAACATGACATTCCTGAAAATGAATGTGAAACTTCATCAGTCGCACCAGATTCCAAAGAGTAGGTTGATAAAATTCACTATTTCTTTGCCATTTGTCCACTAGTTTTCCCCAAACGAGCTAGATATAGAGGTTAGGTTATTGGCTATGGCTTTGACCACTTCCCTAGAGATTTATACGACTATCTCTTTTAAATGCAGCGTACCGTTGTTGGTATTTGGGGTTCGAGCGTTCTCCCAGACACGACCAGAAACGCGGAGCTGCGAGGAAGTTTTTCTTCCTAGACAAGAATGAGAAAGTTTTCCTCTTTTTAAGCGAAATTACAAGAGAGGTTATGACATATAGGTAGATCGATAACTTCGAGGATGTAGGGTCCAAAGACGTTGGGCTGAAACTCGTCAAATCTCGATTGCCTGGATCAGCGTAAACCGCGCATCTAACAACATTATCAACAACCGTGCGTGTACGTTTATTCTGATGAATTTTGCGTAAGCGTACGCGTAATTCCATACGTACTCCTTGATTTCACGCGTTTGCTCAACACTACTAGCAAGGTACTTATCCATCACACCCTCAAAACTCTCGTACCGGTGGACTATATTTTAAATTAAGAAAAGGCTACGGGTGTGAAATTTCAGTCCAAGGAAGGGTGATACGTCGAAAGAATCGTTGGGTATCCAAGAAAAAGGATGTGTGTTGGCTTATGCAGGATGTGTATCACGTGTGAAGGCTTTGAACGAAACATCAGACATGGAACAATAAAATATCTTATCATTAAAAATGCCGTCTAGAAAATGTATCCTCCTACTAGCATGCAATATTCTAGGTCTTTCCTTGTTTTTAAAAGGCTTTTTTCCAAGAAATGCTTCCCTATCGGGATATAGCTCATTCAATGGGCCGGACTCCCCATTCGTCACTGAATCTGGAGCACAGTTCGATAAGATTATTGTGATGGTGGTGGATGCTTTGAGATCAGACTTCATGTACTCTGCCCTGGAGTCGCTGATGCCCTTTCTTCATTCTTTGATTCGAGATGGTTCTGCGATTCCATTCACAGCATTTTCTCAGCCACCAACTGTGACGCTTCCAAGACTCAAAGGAATAACAACAGGGGGAACACCTAGCTTTGTTGATGCTATCCTCAATATCGCTGATGATAATGACCAATCACAAGGTTTGGATAAAGTTGATTCCTGGCTTTATCAATTCAAGAATATGGATGAGGGGAAAATAATTCATTTTTTTGGAGATGACACGTGGTTGAAATTGTTCCCCACCAGCGAATTCTTCGAACGCTCGGAAGGTACAACTTCCTTTTTTGTGAGTGACTTTACTGAAGTAGACTATAATGTAACCAGGCATTTAAAAGCAGAAATTGATGATAAGTCTTGGGATGCATTGATATTACATTATCTAGGATTGGATCACATTGGTCACAAAGGAGGGGCGAAATCAGTTTATATGGCGCCAAAGCAAGTCGAAATGGATGGTATTCTCGAACGTTTATATCTGTCCAGAGTAGCAACTGATGAGCAAACATTATTGGTGCTATTGGGGGATCATGGGATGAATGATTTAGGAAATCACGGAGGAGCTTCTGCTGGAGAGACAAACCCAGGTCTTGTTTTAGCATCTCCAAAATTTTTGCAAATGGGCATGAAGAACAATGCCCCTTTAGAAAGAAGTGATGATTTTAAGTATTATTCTTCGGTATCTCAAATTGATCTTGTACCGACTTTATCCGCGTTGTTCAATTTTCCAATACCAAAAAATAACATCGGAATTATTTTACCTGAAGTACTAAGCTTATGGTCGGATGAATTCTCAAGGAAGTTAGTTGTACTTGAGAATTGTAAACAATTTATGAATATCCTTGCAGAGAAATACAGCAAGAATGATGTAAAATACGCATCATTTTCAAGAGAATTTCAAACCTTGAATAATCAAATTGATGAACCCTTGGAGTCATATTTTTTGTTCTTGAATAAAATTCAGAGCTTGTTGATCGAAGAATCGACGAACTACTCATACTTTGATATCTTTGCAGGGCTCTTCATCATTCTTGTCTCGGCGTCTGCCGTTTGGTTTGACTTGCTCCACGTTTTGCTGTGCAAATCTTTACAGGAAAATGGGGTTCAGATACTTTTTGTTTTGTTCTGCATTTTTTACTCTTTGCATTTTCACGGATCATCTCTCATAGAGGAAGAGCATCAAATATGGTGGTATTTCACTGTTATTGTTCTTTTGGCTCATTTGTTGATTTCGAAGCTACGCGTGAGGGGATTGTTTGTTTTATCCCTCATTTGCATTCGTCTAATAAGGAGCTGGAATGACTCTGGCCAAAAATATGTCAGCAATAGTACAATTGCGCAAGCATTAGTGGGAAATCCAGCCTTTAGCTGGACGTTAGTCTCGATGACTTACCTCGTTTATGTTATTCAAATTGTATGGGCCAAAAGGGCGAAAGCATCACTGAAATCGAAGCGCAGGCATCTTAGTGATGTCTTGGGGCTTTTTCAATATTTGACGATACTAATGGTCTCCACATTGTCATTTTCTTTTAAGCTCGTCCAGTTCGCTGTTGATGGTAATGATATTCCAGAATGGCTAGCAATACCCTATCGGTTGATATGCGAATTACTTGGCAAAGAAAACCTCAGTGATAGAAAACAGCTTCAGTTCAAGAATACGCAGGTTTCGCGTCTATTTTTTTTAGCTTTGTTCATGACGTTTTTGGGTCATATTTTTGTTTCAAGGGTGACTCGGCGAAGAGAATTCTTGCTAAAAGACTCAGTCAACCTCATTACAATATTCTTGCTTCATCAATCGAGGGTAGAGACAATTCCAATATTCATGGTCTTTGCTTTGTTAAAAGTGACTTATTTCAATATTCTCACGAAGATCAAGATTTGCGGAATCCACAATAAAGTATCCTTACTAACTTTGTTTGTCTTGTGTCTTCAAAATCTATCGTTTTTTTCTGTGGGCAATACGAATCTGTTAGCTACCATCGACCTCTCCAACGCATATAATGGCATTTCAGAATATGGGGTTGTCTCGGTTGGCTTTTTGACATTTGTTTCAAATTTTGCTGTTGTTATCTATTGGTCGCTCGCAGCTATGGAACTTTTGACAAGTGAAGCTTTTAAGTCGCATGACGTTAATAGTATGTCGTCATTGAAATTTCAAAGAGCTCTACTCAATTCGGCATTCTACTCTATTTCTGCCTTGAGCTTGGTCTGTTCTTGCATCAACCTAAGATTCCACATATTCATCTGGTCAGTTTTCAGTCCCAAGCTATTGTACTTTAGTGTGTGGATCGTGTTGGTCAATTTCGCAGTTGATGTTGTTTTCAGCTCGATTGCATAATTGATTTTTCCTTCCCTGCGACACGCAGGCAGAAATCGAACATGAGAAGCTTTTTGCCCGAAATGATTATTCTGATATGTCTAAATGGAAACATCTAATAATACAGGACGGAGTCGTGATCGAACGAATGAAGTATCATGCACTCGCGGATGACGTGAATATTTTTTGGGAACGGTTGATGATTAACAGAAGGCCGCAGAGGCTTTAAAGGGGTTTGAGCAAGTTAGCAATAGTAGGGTTAGTGACTCCAAGACAAAGCTATTGGGACTCAACTCGGACTTTGAACGTTTTGAGCAGATAATATTACCTTGTCCCCTTTCGTATCTTTTGCCGGAAGACCTTAAACACCTGGGGATCAGGCTTGAAAGATTGGATCAGAATCACTTCATTTCCAAATTACCATTTATGACAATTAAGCAAGGCTATATGCATATTGATTTGATTACCCGGGCTCTCAGACCGGATGTTTTTGCGTCATCGAGGACGGTGTACAAAGACTTACTTCAGTGTATGTCTAAGAGGCAGATGAGAAAAATGGCATCAGGTATTCATAAAGTGTTCAAGGGCATTGGTATTCAGAAGTTATATGCTCGTCCGAAGAAATGGGGATCCCGTTCTATTGGAAATGCAGATGCAAATGCAGGGCCGTAGGGCTGGGATTCTTGCTTCTCCTTTGAGCGATGATAGTAATTAGTAAACGAGATATCTAGGCTTAAAACTTACTTATCATATGGCTAAGATCACCCATATCTCTCAAGCGAGAAGTCTTCATTGAGCTGATTCCCTTTTTGAAACTAGTAGTAAGTTTTTCAGAAATCTTGACTGGACTTTTCCAAAATTAAGATCTGTTACCTAAAAGCATGGGAAGAGGCTCTTTCTCGCACAGGGATCTTCGAGAATTCCGTTCTTGCACCGGCAACATGGATAAATCTAGATTATGAGGCTTCGGCACGGAGCGGAAAAGGAGGCCAAGGTCTGTCACTCGAGCAATTTCAGACCCTTGACTGAAAAGACGCAATCTTTTCTTGATCCATTAATGCCTCAGCATTTCTTGGAAATATGTCCTCTGATTCGTTTTAAACGACGCTGGGAAAAGTTTGGAAACGCCTATACAAGTTCGAATGGCATGACTACAAGGACCTTGAAGCGCTTCACTTCTTCAGTTTTGGCTCTTGTGTTGCTCAACATGATACTTCAAGATCAATTCCAGGATATAATTGTCATCTTTGCTAGCAAAGGACAAACCTGAGAGAGATGCTGAATCACATTCATAATTTATATACTTGTACCCAATGTGTGTGGACTTTGTTACACGTATAATCTTGAATGAAGCTAGAATCAATATTGGCTCCATTGGATTCTACGTATGATCCGTTTCGAGATTTAAATTGTTATGTCGAAACCGTCCGTCGGGTGTATTTTTCCAGACACAGGGCGGAGTTGAGGGGAGGGGGTAAAACCCTTCAACCTCTCCTGAATTGGCAATTGAAGCGAGCGCTGGAGTCTACTATGGTGCTGGCAGGTTGATAGGGCATGAGGAGCGGGTAGAGTAGGGAAGAGGGACTAACACTTGGAAAAGTCGGAGCTCTTCATTGCTCAGTATTCTTTGCAGAAGTGTTGCGGGCATTTTTCCATAGTATTATAGTTTTGGGTCACTTCTGTTGAATATAGCCCATTTTATACTGTTGAGACAGAATCAGAGTAGCATCGAAGCGGTAATCTGTAGGAGTCTCAAACTTCTTCCAATGTGTGTTGTACAGTGGTAAGGTAGGCAAGAGCAAAAACATGAGCCCAACGAACTCATCATTAGGATCAATGACAGCAGCTCTGGCTGCTAGAGTATAAACCAAAGTTATCGAAGGACCCTCGAACCTCGATAACTTTCAAAGTATGACTCTCAAACGAGAGAGGACAAAATCACCATTAGTATCTCTGATCTCGTCCAAATTGAGTACTATCAAAGTGTGAGTGGTCTGAAATGATCATAATCTACAATCTGTGAGATTTTTTTTGATCGCCAATGACTGTGTTCTGGGTGTCTTTTGCGTGTCTTAAATTTTCACATAAATTCCTGACGCGATAAAAAGCATAAATCATACCCCTGATGAAACGAGATGATAAGCATCAGAATATGCATAATAGAGGGTAATTAACAAGCTTTGATAGTTATGCTTTCAAAAGACCTAAATTTTAGTCAGAATATATGGTCATGTAACCTAGCCTCTGGTGTTGGTCAGAGCGCAACGAGGTATTTTGCAATCTCTGTACTGCATGTAGGCGTTGGCGTCCTGTTTTGTATACCATTCATCATCTGTGAAAAAATGTGCTAGCCGCGACCTAAAGATCTTAAGCTATAGAACATCTGGTGCAGGAACCTATAAAAAGGAAGTCCCACTCTTAGTCTAGACTTGTGATATAGGCAACTTTTGGATAGATAAAGTAAAGACTATAGAATGACAGCAACACCCTTACATGACAAAAGGGAATTCATGAGGAAGAGGCGCAAGGTTCCTTTATATCTTTCAAAGAGGTGCGGAGACCTAGGTCACGTTTCACATGCTTCCTCGGTCTCATATATCTCAACAGGTCCAATCTTAAGATTAAAGTTTTCTTCCGTTTTTTTTTGAGGAAAATTGAGTGAGTGGACGGAAATAATGATTGGTCGCATGGAGTTCATAGTTTATCATCATTGAACTCTCAAAGAGCGTGACTTGATATTTCTCCACACTTTCTTTGAGATGCGCGCGATCTTATGCTCGGTAATGTAGGATCGTTGGCCACTATTTACTATAAGACATGAAGATATGCAATTTAGGTCGAAGACAAGGCAAAGGTCGTAGTGAGGTCCACACTACAGTGCAATCCACACTACAGTGTAGTTGATAAAGCTTGGAGAGTTGAAGTTTATATTGAGCGTTCTCTATAGGAGTTAGCTCATGTCAAAAGAAAGTCGAAACATTGCTTGAGTGACAAACGCACATTTTCCATGAGTAAACAACCCCAGGTAAAAAAATATGGTACGCACCTATCCAGGTGCTAATTTACCTTTCAATCGCGAAAAACAGCAAATTCAGACCACTGGACGAACCGAAGACTATCTAATTAGCTATTCTAATGAAGCGAACGCTTTCATTAATTTTGGGTAATATATTGGCATAGATTGCGGGCGCATCAAAAAAGAGAAAACGACGATCCGTTCCATTCTTTTGGAAATTTATTGCTTTCCTCTCTTCCGGCTTTGAGGTTTGCTGCGATTGGACACAGGACGTGAGATCCAACCACCATCGGTACCCACATCACTGAAACAAGACGCGTCAGGTATTTTTCCCGTAGCTCGATTTATTTCTTCGACAACGAACAAACACGTTTTAAGACCGAGGACAAGAACTGGAATCAAGCAATCAAAACATCGATCTTTTCTTCTGTTTTGCTGGTACCACAAAATTTCATTTAAGCTTCAACATGTCTATTGTATCCTTACTTGGAATAGAAGTATTGAATAACCCTGCGCGTTTTACCGACCCCTATGAATTTGAAATAACTTTCGAATGTTTGGAGCCACTCAAAGAAGATTTAGAATGGAAACTTACCTATGTTGGTAGCTCCCGGTCACTAGATCATGATCAAGAATTGGACTCCATTTTGGTTGGTCCGGTTCCAGTTGGAATCAATAAATTCTTGTTTCAAGCAGATCCCCCTTCGCCTGAATTGATTCCTGCCAGCGAATTAGTCAGCGTAACGGTTATTTTGTTAAGTTGCTCATATGCTGGTAGAGAGTTTGTAAGAGTTGGATACTATGTCAACAATGAATATGATGCTGAGGATTTGAGGGAAAACCATCCAACAAAGGTACAAGTTGAGCATGTGGTACGCAATATCTTGGCAGAAAAGCCCCGAGTGACGAGGTTCAATATTGTTTGGGATAATGAAGATGCAAACGTCGACCAATACCCTCCGGAGCAACCTATTGATGAGGACGAGGACGAGGATGAGGACGAAGTCGAGGATGAAGCCGAGGACGAAGATGCTGCCGAAGACGATGAAGATCTCGAGGATGAAGTTGAAGTTGCGGATGAGGACGACGATGACGACGATGAAGATGTAGAACTAAATGATGCCGATGAAGATCTTGAGGACGGATTGGAAGTTGAACATGAGCAAGTAGGCGAAAGCCATGTTGATGGTGATTTTGAGGAGGATATCGGCAGTGGTGCGACGACTCCAAAGGACAAAGTCGAAAGCCGGGCCGAATCATGATCGTTACAGTGCAAAATACGCCCAAGATCATTTACCCGTAATTGGAATAACGCTTGAGGGAAGTTCAGATGAAGATTTCGAAACAATAAGAGTACAAAACACTGCATTTTTAAAGTTCTGCTAGAAGGCCATTAATTACCTGACTCAAACGGTCGATGATAGCTTTGTCGAACGGAGAGTCATCAAGCCTGGTCTCCCATTTATCTGGATGCCATCGACGCCTTTCTTTTTTAAGAAATCCCCGCATTTCCAGTTTTGTCCCCGAAAGATTTTGTTCATAAAACAATTTGACTGAATTGCCGTCATCAATTAGTAGCTTCATTTCATCTAGGTTGAGGTCTCTGGTAACATGTTCTAGCAAAGGTAACCTATTTTGAGAATTTAAATACCTGATGTATAATTCTGACGGTCCGGACTCCGGAGAGCTAGCGGGCGCTAAATTATATGGATCGCTTATTCTCTTATCCGCAATGTGGATGCTTCGGTCTCCTTCATCCATTAGCCCAGCTGCTGATACTGGAAAATCGCCGACTATCTCATAGTTTCCGAGAGGCATTGTAGAATACGCGTTTCTATTATATTCATAAGCTAAATTCCTGGAGATACTCTGTTGCAGCTCTTGAGAATTATCTAGAGAATTATTTCTAGGTGTCTCGTAATTGAACTTCATTTTTGGCTTCAAGAATTTGTACCCATTTATCTCCTCGTCGGAATTATCTGTGACGTTGGCCGGTGAATTGGGGCGCGAGTTTGCGGGAGTTGACTGGCTTATAGGTGTTGAGCTGACCTTAGAGTTTCTTGAAAATAGTTTCGATGCTGACGATGAAGAAGTGAATGAGGGTGTGCTGTCTGATGTTTCTATGGTGGCACTGTTGAGCTTGCTAAGTAAAGGGCCACTTGAGACCGAAAGTTTTCTTGAGTTGGTCAAATTTAGCAGTCCGGTGATTCTCGACGGTTGTGATGGTGTGGTCTCTTGTAAACAGCGTTTCAATTTCAACTTTTTTCTGGGCTGCGGGGGGCATGGCGTTGAATCTGAAGTCGAGAAACTGATTTTCAGAAGCGATTCGTTTGTTTCGTTCCCCACAATGCCTGACATATCATCAGCATGATATGGTGATGTCGTCAAGTTATGAAGAGAAGTAGAAGTTTCAGCAAGATCAATTGAAGATTCAACAAGTTTCCTCTTTCTTAGGTAAGTCGGTGGTTCTTGATACGCAAGCGCGCCGCATGACATTTCATCCTTGACAACATTGGGAATGGGTGCTTCAAAGAATGTAGTATTAGCAATGTCATCATTTGAGAAATCCGTGTCATTATCTTCACCCTCGCATGATTGACTTCCGTGTTGAAAAGTGTCGCCGTTTGACTGAGTTCTGATGTTAGTCAGATGGCGAGTATGAGTTACATTTGCAGAACTTTTAGGGGACCCAGCTGAAGCATTCTCTATTACAGCTGAGTACTTTGGCGAAGAATTGTTAAGATCTAATCTGTCAAGCTTTTTCAAGGGTGAAGGAAAAACGGTAGACTTCCTTGCATTGGCATGGAGAGGAGTGGAAGCCGCAGTTAGATTGGCAAGATCGACCTCTCTTTGGCTTATATCATCAGCAAATGAATCACCGGCATGGATATTATACCAAGGAGGAGGTGATAAATTAGGACCCGTATCTGCACCATCTGTAGACAGCTGATCAAGAAAGGATGGGCGTTTTCTCTGTGAGGAGTGAATCGGTCGTGACATTAAGAAGAAGGAGCAAATATTTGTATTGATACAATGTGTTGAGAAGGGAAGGAGCTCGGACTTTTGAAGGTGTATTTTGAGGTCTCTGATATTCTGTCAAAGAAAAAAGACGGATTTTTTGGCGTCAAGGACAATCAATAATGAACAAAATGAAATAGCCAACTTATGTTTACATGACAATCACGCGCGCTCGGAGAGCTCTCCTATTGCTTGCGAGAACTATATAGCGTGCTTCGCGTACGCGATATTTATTTCCATGTTCTTCATCTGTCTGCAAATAAGTGCTGGATGAGTTCAGTCGACAAAGCTTTGCCTGGAATTGTCTGTAATCTTGCTCTAGTCAAGCTTGCGTTTTCAAAGCAGTTTTACTCGTTGGCGATTCTCGCGGTTCATCCGGTAAAAACTAGACAAGACACCCTGTGCATCCCCAGATAATGTGCACCTACTTGAATTATCTATATAAAATTTCCAACCATTCTTTCGGAATTGCAACTGAAATGTAAACCAAATTCATGGTACAAAAAAAGTTTCAGAAAGCATTCGGCCACCTTGCATGTTGAGGGGCCGGTTTTGCTCAGCGTTGTTTTGATTGCTCATAGCAGAAATGCTTTGTTGCGTGTTTCGAAACACGCTTTACTAAGCTTCGACTCGATTGCGCTGACTGAAACAACACATTGCAAAAGCTCAAGCTCGCATGTTTTTTTAGCAAGTCTGTAACATATAGATCCAATTTATAAGTATTTTGACGAAAACTCATTTATAGTTGTGGTTGGTTGGTTGCCGGCACTTGAGGCATGGCACTGAGAGAAGTGATACGAGTTTTCGAAAAGGGTAGGTATGCAATCAAATTTTGAATAAAAAAAAGGAAAAGGCCCACCCTTAGAACAACAAATTAAGAAAAGCGAATCTAAAAGCGAGTCTTTTTGTTGTATTTTCGGACCCGGCTGCTCACTGAAAGGCGTGAGTGCTTTTGGGTAAGGAACGACTCAGCAAGTTGTGCACGAGTCGATGTAAGAAAAGCTCGATGAAGAGGGCTTCCCTTTTTGAGACTAAGCGAAAAATGATGGACAAATATAGATGATATAGATATTCAGATAATTCCGGGGATGTAGGACCAAAAGTATTGCGGTCCGAACCTCGTTAAATCTCGGTTACCTCTATCAGCATAATCCGCGCATCTAACACTGCGGAATAAATTACAACACTTTTTTCGTCTTCACCACTAGGATCTCAGTCTGCTGCGACTTAGATTTATCCTGATGATTGCGGGTGTTGTGCCGGGTTTTGTCCGAATTATCATTATGCACCAAACGCACCTTCATGCACCTTCATGCATGTAGTTTCCTGTGTATTAGTGTTTGTGAAGGAAATAACGCAACAGCCTGCATTCACACTCTCACAAGTCTTTTATGAAGGATCCTCTGGCAGGTGCGAGTGTGTGAGTGCGAACTTACCTCAAATATGCGCCTATATGCACATGTT